>JAEIIU010035531.1:0-18662 GCA_018874675.1 Drosophila baimaii
CGGAAATGACTCCTTCACTGAGTTGCAAACTTCTGACTAAAATTATAATACCCTGCAAGGGTATAATAAAATCTTATTGATTCATTTTATAAAACAATCCAGAATATACTTAAGACCCCTGTCTTGTAAATACTTATTAATTTATTTAACACTTTACCAAGATATTTTTTTATACAAAAACAACCTAGCTGTAGTTAGTTAGAAAACTATGTTTTAATAAATCAAAAAATATACAACAAAAGATATACGACCAAAAAAAGTTGGCTCGCATTTAGCAAAAAAGATATGGGCAAAAAAATCGCGCCCTGTCATGTTAGGCCTCATTAATTTCCACAGCAGTGATTCCTGACCATCGCTCCGCTCCACTTCCTCTAGCCAGAGAGAACGAGAAGGACCAAAGGACCAGAGCAACCCCCTGCGAACTCGCCCTTAGACATTACATTAGATGGGACATGTAGATGGCATTATTTATTGCATAATAATGAAGTGAGAAACGTTACAAATCAAAACACTCGACAGCAACGAGATAAACTTTTGTCCGTTTCCATTCACTCGCTTTTCTGTCTGTTTTTTTTTATCATTATAATATATTTTTGGGGCAGAAACGTTGGCATTTTTTCCGTGCATTTGTCAGCCGCAACGGAATTGAAACGTTTGCGCTTTTATTGCCACGGACGTGTGTCGTCCTTCGGGGGGGCAGGAACTTCGGGGTGGACATCTCGGACTGGTGGGAAAAATATGAAATCTATATGGTCATGGCGGACAGGAAGTAATATACAACAAATGCGAACTGATATCTTCCCATTGATCTGGGAAGATGGACCAAAACGGGGTTGGGATTTGGTGTCCTAAAGGGATTTAGATGGCGTGAGATGGGAACGCTTACGCGAAAGATCTCTAATAAATGGAGATACTAAGGGTTATAGATATAGACCAATAAATTTGGTCTCTAAGTGTGCAAATATTCTTTGTATTAATTTTGAAGCGTTTTTTCTATATCAATTTCTTTAATATAAAGAACCAAAGATTAATCCCTTTTATTTCTCAAAGCAACACTAGTAAATTTTATACAAAATGCTGCAGTTTTTCATTGATTTAAATAAAGCTTCTGCAATCCAAATAATTCCAGAAAAAAATTCCAAAAGGCCACCCCACGGATCCCCAACGAATTATGAGAGTCCTGTCAAAGGATTGTCCCTTCGGTTAACTGCTGATAATGGCGACATATGTTTCTGTCACATTGTTTGACATTTTTCCCGCGGGCTGCCACAGCACAGCTTGAACCTGCTGCGGAGTCCTGCCAGCATTTAGGCAAATTTTCGCACTCCTTTCGCTTCGAGCCCCCAAAAAACAATTTGCATAATTTGCAGCGATTTTCCGCAGCTCCTTCCTGTTCCTGCTCCTGTTCCTGCTCTTGGCCCTGCTCCTGTTTTCGGGGTAGCCCTTGGTGTTGCTGCTGTCGATGATTTTCGATGACGTTTTGTTGAGTTTAAATCGTCGGCTGTCGATTGTGACTATCATGGGAAGTGGGCGTGTCCGGCGGCCACGTGACCGCACGCGTTGTGTTGAATTTAACACGGAACTGGAGGTCCTTCCATCATCCTTCCGCAGCCACCAAGGAACCCGAGACTCTTGGGTGCAATGCAAATGGGGTGCGAGCCAGTCGAATTCGAGTATTCTCTTTTTTTTTTTTTAACTTTTTGCGGACGCGTGCAGCCAATAAGTCCTTCATCACTTCCGCTTCAGTTCAGTTCCGTGATTTTGCACAAATAATGTTTTGATTGCGTGGCAGCGTGATGTGTAATTATTATCGCCGCACACAATCGCCGCCAAAACAACAAAGGATAAGCCCCTCACGGATTCCGGGGGCATCAAAGGAGCAGGATTCTCTGGGGTATTCGGGAGCGAAGCAATTAAAATGATTTGCCAGATTCAAACCAGCCAGAAGATCCTACCAACTGGTTGTGTGTGGATCTGTGGGTGGAAGAGCTGGGACATGGGGCTTAGTAACCAAAATCTGATGATGTCTAATAGAAGTCATCAGTGGTAATGAGAATGACTAGCCTTATATTATAATTTAGCACTTAAGGTGATTAAAACAAGGGCTATAAATCATTTTAATTAAAAGGTGGCAGAAGGTTTACTTGTAAGGAATAAGATTTATATAATTTATGATACGAAGAGTGTTCGTATTAATTAATCATAATAAAATATATCTATAAAATATAGGATATGCTTTTATATTCACTTGAAAATCCTAAAGACCATTTTTCCCTTCGAACTAAAATATCTTACATTAAGAAACATTTTATTATGAATTTCTTAGTATCGAAAATGGATAATATCTAAGTATATCTAAGAAGAAAACAAATATTTAATATTTAAATTCCATTTTTATAATTTAAAATGCCTTCACTGCCTTTCGATAATTTTAATTTAATTTAAAATAATAAATATTCCCTATGCTAGTTTAAAAGCTTAATATAAATACAACATTTTAGAGACCGAAGGCTCATAAATTACTTTAATTAAAAAGAGAAGACCCAAGTAGCAAAAAAATGAGAGGAGATTCCCTAAGAAAACTTTTTTAAGGACCCGCACTCGACTGCGCCAAATCACAAATTAAAAATGGTTGAAAAAAAATTATGCAAATTTCTGGTCGCGTCCAATCCTTTACAGGGACAGGCGAGAAAATTTCATTAAAAACAGCAGCAGCGCCCAAGAAATCTTTTGATAAAAATTAAAAACTTTCCGCTGAAGGACAATTGACAGAGCGGAAAAAAAGACGAGAGAAAGATGAGAGAGAGCGAAAATAAAACAGCAGAAATTGTGAAATGATGAAACAAGGAATTAAAACAAGCAATAATAAAATATTATGACAGCGTGGAAATGAGCCGGGAGGAGTGTAGGCGTTGAAATATTTAAATATCGCCAAGCTGCTTTTATATATAATTTTAATGTCCTTTTTTTTTTCTGCTGCTGCTGCTTTCCAGAGCCTCTTACGGTCGTCCAGCCAAGTGGAGTGCGACTTGCGACTTGCCGCTGCTGCTTTGCATAATTATATTCATTGAAAACTTATTTTCTTCAAGTTTTCCGCAGCAGGAAAATATTATACATATATAAAAAAAAAAAAGGAAAAATCTCAAGCAGAAAAGAAATCCAAGAGAAGAGAGCTCTGAATTGAGTTACAACGGGCGAAGGCGAGAAGAGAAACAGTTTTTGACATTTAATTGCTAGAGAACTTACTGGGCGGGAGCACCGAAGTGGGGGGGAGAGGGTGAGGGTGAGGCTGGGAGAAACTGAGAAGCTGCTGCTGCCCAAATGTCCGCCACTCTCCACTTGGAGAAACTCGTTTCAATGGCCGGACCTGAAGATGCTGAAATCGCTGCCGAGGCTGCCTTGGCTGCTGCCGGCAAAGAAGAGGACCAAGCGAACCAAGAGGAGCTGAAAAAATGTAACATGATTTAATGACATGAATTATTTATGAGTTTCCTGTCAATCAAAAACCACGTCAAAGCATTTTGATGGCGATGTCAACGCGCCAGTGAGCAAAACACACGACGCAAAGAGGACGCAGCCATCCAAGGAGCGTAAAAAATAAAATACGAAAAAAAAATAAAAATAAATAAATAAAGAAATGAAGCCCGATGCCGGCCGCCTTCCGCTAAGGTAGGTAAAATACATAAAGTTGGCCAAGAGTTAGCACAAGGTCCTAAAATGAGTTCCGCATGAGAGTAAGAGGCTCTTGAAATGATGAACAAATAAACTGCACTAAAATATATTAATTATTTCACAGAGATAAAGCTAGCTTTTGTCTTTAAAATGTTGTAAATATATATCCTAAAATGCTGCCCCATTTTGGGTTACATTTCCCCCTTGGCAGCCAATCAATATTTTTGGATAAATGCTTACCAATAGCTGAACAAATGATATGCTAATTTCTAAGCTTTTTAATCAAGCCGAAACCCACGTTCAATTTGCATTTTGTTTACTTTTTTCCCCATTGTTTTCCCATAGCCCTGCCTGTGCCCTGCGAATGAAATCAATCATGTAATTTATGTTAGGATAATATGCTCAGCCAACAGCCGCAGACAGAGAGCGCGACTTGCCTCCAAAATGGACTGTCAAGAAATAAATATTTAACAATAATTGATTTAAAAGTCGCATGCAAATGTACCGGGACAAAGGACTAGGACGAGGACGAGGACGAGGACGCTGCCTTCTTTCGTTTCGAAACGCTTTTTTAAGCCGCTTGGCACGTGGGTAAAGCAACGGCTGTTCGCGTTTAGGGGGAGGATGCACCTTCTTCGCTTTCTTTTTTGCCCAACCCGGAGGGCCCGCTAAGCAAACATCCTGGCGCCAGGATTCGGACTTGGTCTGCTCCTTTTAAGCGCCAAATTATAGAGAATATCCTTTAAAAAGCTTTTGATTTCGCCTGCCTGCCTGCGTCGGTCTGCTGTATATGCAAATGTCCTTCATCTGCTTAGCGCCCGGAAAGTTGTTTTCTTATTTTCCAAGGCGACCCAAGAGTTGCTTTCCTGGGTTCCCTTCTTGGTCCTTGGTCCTTGGTCCTCCCCCCCCACCACTCTCTTTGCAAATCGCATTTGCATGCCTTTGTCTGAAGTTGACCTCGTCTTCGCCGCTGCTGCTCCTGCTGCTGATGCTGCTTCTGCTGCGTCAGGTGTTGCCTACAGGATACTAATGTCCTCCTGTTAACGCTCTTAATGGCACAGACAAGCTGCCTGCATAATGGAGTCCTCCTTCTCCTATCACCAGGTTCTTCCTGGCCGCTTTTTTTTTCTCTGCCCCACAACTGTCTCCATCTGTCAACTGCATTCATTCACCTGCGTTGTCCCGATGTTAATGACATCTCCTGGGCCAATGCATCAGGCCTTTTGGAGAGCGTGAGCCTAAGAAAAACTAGCTCAGCAGCGAAAGGATTCTGGGAAGAAGGAAGGTGATCTGGAAGCAGAGGGGGAGAAACCTAGAAAAACTCCGAGAAAACGACCTTTGAATGTGCTTTTTATAATTATTTTTGTCACTTGGAAACTTTGAAGAAGGAAAGGTAATAAAGTTTTTAACAATTTATCACAGATTCGTGTTTAGCATGAAAATTTCCTTGTAATTATTATATACTTCTATACTAACTCTTAACTCTTCTCCTGAGAGAGTAAAATACGATCACATATACCCCATTGGGAACATGGCTAGCCACTCCTGCCTCTCCAATGCCCTCTGGTTGGATCCATTTGGGTAACCGGGTAGACAACAGAAATTAGCATTACTTCCGAGTGATCGCAATCTGCGCATACTAATTGCTCGTCTTCGGAGTCGGATTCATTCATGGGGGCAGGCAATATCATTGAGGGAAGGCCTCCGCGCCAAACTTGGCATTGCCTGAATGATTCTGTGCTGCTGCTGTTGCTGCTGTGATTTTTTCCAGCCTGTCTAGACGCTGCTGCATATAAGGTAAGTTGGCGACGGGAGACCCGACCAGACCAGAGACTCGTCTTGGTCTTGGATGCGTTGCGATGCGATGCGTTTGCGGAGAGCCCAAGTCTGAGTCCGAGCCCGAGCCCAAGCCCGAGCCTTCTTGTCTCCAGAGCTAAGCTCATTCCCGGGAAAACGGGAACGGGAACCCTTGGGTTTCCTGCGAATCGAGCGAAGCACACAAAACACCAATCATCCACATCATTGTCAACACGCCAGCATCGCCAGTCGTCGTCTCTCTGTCGTCGGTCCATAAACGGATGCCCCGCGTTGCCCATTTAGGGATCTCGCTGGCTCGCTGGGGCCTGTCATAACTCCTGGTAGGCGTACCAGGGATCTTTGTCTCTCCATCTCCAGAGCGCCAGCGTGCCAGCGTGCCAGCGCGCGGAGCACTATGCGATCATCTCATCCGATTCCAAAGCGATTCCATACCCATTTGGCATTGCCAAACGTCCAAAAAAGGCGCAGACGCCGCAGCTTCATGACGCGCGTTGGGAATATCCAAGCACCAAGTCGTCGTCGTCGTCATACTTTCCCTGCTTCCAAAGACCAAAGACCATATGCCATATGAGCTCCATGGAGCTTGGAGCTTGCAGCTCCAGCTGGCCAAGAGCGTTCTCAAGAGCTCAAAGTGTCAAGCGTCAATTGCCGTTGAAGTTTATTGCCTTGGCAGCAATTAAAGCCATTTTTTTTTGTATTTGTATTTCGGGGGCTTGGTGGTTGCTTGGCTTGCTGACCAAAATCAATCCACTTTGATTTGATTTCTTGATTGGCTGTCCAGGGAATTGAAATGCATAATTGAATTATCAAATTAGAGGTGGTGCCTTTGATAAATAATTGTTATTCCATGGGGGACTGGGTGAGTCATTGGGTGTTTCTGGGTTGAATTAATTGTTTATAAATGCAATTAAGTTGAATTTGAGTTAATACAAATTCAGAATATTGGCCTAGAAACATATTTAATGGTATTTAAGACTTGGAGTGAGTTTCTATAGAGGTTGTTATATTTTTCAGACTGAAAAAGCTGTGTTAGGGTGCTGCATTCTGTGGGGTTTAGCTTGAATATCTCTCAAAAAGCATACAAATAGCGAACAAGCCGACCACACAGTGATCCTTGAGTTAGAGCTTAAGATCCACTAACAAAGGATGCTGCATTCTGTGAGGTTGAGCTTGGAAATACCTACAAAAGCGTACAAATATCAGACAAACCGATCACACAGTGATCCTTGAGGTTGGAGCTTGAGTTCCTCTAGAAAATCCCCCCTGGAAAATGCTTATAAAATCTCTAAAGTTCAGAAAAATAAATCTCTTAAATTTACTGCTATAATAACTCTCCTTTGGACATTTATTTTTTATACAAATTAGAAATTTACACTTTGTTTCCCTAACTCCCTCAGCTTACTGCAATTTGGCTAAGTAAGTTTTTATTGCCACCGTTCCAGGTTCAGGTCGGTAGGTAGCACTTCTACCACCTTAACTCAAAGAGAAAAATTCATCACCGCAATATGCGCAACATATACCTAAAACACAGAAGGAAAAATGGGAGAAAAAAAAAAAACAGAAAAGAAAACTCCGGAAAAAAGAAGTGGCATGGCAGTGGCAGGAAAATTGTCATAAAGGTGCAACTGACAACAGCAGAGGCAGGAGGGCAGGAGGCGGCGACAGGACAGCGAGAGAGGTTAGTAAATTTCAATTTATATGCAGAGGGAAAAGTGAGTGAAAAGGCAGGCACCCAGGCTGGCACAGGACATGGGTGCAAGGATGCGGAGGCGGAGGCGGAGATTCAAGGAGCTGCTAGCGCAAAAAGTGTCAACGTTATATTTTCTCGAATTTTCCCAAGATTTTTCGTGCCATTTTATTTCCCATCTCATGCTGTCATCACTTGGTTTTTATTTATTTTTTTCTTGCTATTTTTGGTTTGCCAGCGACGCAAGTGGAAAACGCAATTTCATTAGACAAATTGAAAAAAATAAGTGCAAGCTTCGTACACAACAACAACAACAACAGCAGCAATAAAGAGGTTCCCATGTATATATACTATATATAATATCCCCAGAATCCCTGCTATGTACTCCCTTATGTACAAGTCGGAAGACTGACGCCATGTTGTGTGCGGACCATCTGAAGACTTTACACGCTGGTCGCCTGCCATTCGTTGCCCTGGCTTTTCCCGCATTTTCCCGGACTCGCGCATACGTGTAGGAGCGGAATGGCATTGGAAAATATGTATATAAATATATGTATATGTATATCCAACGGCGGAGCAGCCACGTCCTTGTCCAACAGGATGCTGCGCGCGCGTTGAAAAGAGGCGGAGACTCTCTGCCCAACCGGAAAAACCAACACTTGGAGCTGCGAGGAGCTGGAGCTGCTGGAGCCCCGGAAAAAAAGGCCAAAGAAAGCACCGAATGCAGCCCGGACACTCCGGCCTCTGTTCGGCAGCATTCGCACACACACACACACACGCACACTCGCTTCGCTTTCCCCACTTTTCCGCTTTTCTCCATCAAAAACAACGATGCGACGTCGCTGATTGGAAGCTTCGGCAAAACAGCTCGTTTTTGGGGCGGAGCAAAAGCTTTCGACGCAGTGGCGCCACCGAATGGGGGAGCATTTGTCACTCAAAGGGGGTCTTTGGGCATAACTTTTAGTTAATTCATAATTTTCATAACTTTAAAGCAATTTAAAATGTTATTTGGCAGCCGGATTTGAAGTCAACAGAAATCCTTTAACAAGGTATGATATACAAAATTCATTGCATACTTTTTGACACTTTTTAAAATGATTTCAAATCTTTTGATCGCTGATTTGGCAAAATTTCTATTTAAAAAATATTAATATTTTTAAAAATGTGTGTAAAATATAAGTATTAATAACTTAGAAACCTTTATAATAGCTTTAAGTTATTTAAAATGTTAAGACAATCACACTTTTTTTACTTATTACCACAGATATGATTTTTTTACTGAATAAATTTAACTGAATTTAATACGTAAGATCTGTTTATTTTTGACTAATATTTTAAGGATCACGACTTTTATCTTTTATTATTTTTTATTATCAATATTAACACATTTTATTTTTAGTTTTAAGTTACCTACAATATATCGATTTCCCGAGCAGCTTCTATCATCCCAATAAAACCCTCGGTCACCTCGCGGGCCACTGGAATAATATCCTCGGGCGGCAGGACAAAACCCAGTTGGCCCTTGTCCCTTAGCTCAATGGTATAAGGTATTTTGATGCCCTTCACAGCATAGGCCCATTCCTTGCCCGATCCGGATACTTCATCTGGAAAATATAAATAAATAAAACCCATAAAAATTGTTAATAATATCAAAAGAGGAGACTGACAAAGAGTGGTAGCACTGGATCCGTAGGTGAATACAGTGCCATATCTCCTGAACAAAGCATCCGAGAAGCCCTTGGCCACATGCATCATCTGGGGATAATGTTCTGGGAACTCCTGAGCTGTGTGGCCCCAAGGCGATAGTACATATTGCCCATAGGAGTGGAGGGATATGTAGATCTTGATAGTGCCCTCTGGTATGGAGTTATTTATATAGGACGTTAACTGACTGATCTCAATATCGGATTCCGCCGAAGGTCCAGCATAGATTTCCTCGCAGTAATCTGAACTGGCGCCAGTTACTAAAGGAAAGATAAATAAATTGGGTAACTTTTACGTTATTTAGTTCTCAGATAAATCTAATATAATTGTAAGACTTTGTAATATTGAATTAAATACATTTTCCCTCTTATTTTCATTAAATCCTTATTATAATTCTTAAACTTACACATCCACAGATAGTCAAAATTGCGATTCAGATCGGTTCCGACACATTCTCCCGTGGGATCCGAGTTCAAGCGCGATTTGCGCCAAAGACGTTCCTACCGATCGTCATGGGAATAAAGATAGAGATTATCAGCGGTTAATAGACCTAATTGATTACTAGTTAGTATACATAATGCGAAGATAAGATACCCGCTTAATAGCAATATCGGCACGTATTTGATCTGATGGCTAATCTTATCTTGGTCACGAATCGGCGGCACTTTCATTCCCATTCATAATTATTATTACGTAAATACTCACCACTTCGTGCGAATAAACAAAGCCATCGGTATTTAGGACAGGAATAATGTACCAGTCCACATTTTGGGCTATATCCCGCACGCCAGGATTACGGGGCACCAGCAGCTCATCAATAAAGTAGGTTATCGTGGACGAGGTAATCCACTCGCGGGCATGGATGTTGGACTCTATGAAAACAGCGGGATTTCCCTCTTTATACGAGATCTTGACACCCCGAATGGGCCTGCCCTCGTGGGAGTTTCCAATGCTAAAGGGTGTGACTATGTCCGGATATCGGGACTCGATTAGGTCCAGCCAGGTGTATATTTCATCCAATGTATGGAATTGGGTCCACTCCATGGAGCTTATACGCTGTTTCGGCCTCTGGGCATCGATGTGGTACTGCACATTGTCGATCTTGAGGTTATAGCTAAAGTTGTGCTTGATCAGGAGACTCTCGAAGGCTTCCTGGTACTCGGGAGGGAGCATGAGGTCCGAGGACTCACCCAGATGACGAGCCTCGCGCCAGCTGCTTAGCTGTTTGCAAATAATAATAATTAATAAATAGGAACTAATAGTTACTGAACATTTTAACTCACCTTCATGGTCTTTTCTTGACTTCTGAGCAGCTGGAACTGCTCCACATCATCGATCCTCACATTGTACACTTTATAATTGTCATAGCGCACTTGGTCTAGGCCCCAGACTAGACCTATAAATCCTATGACTAGGAGACTTTTAGCCAACATACCGCTCGTTCGAAAGGCCCACGGGTAACTGAGAAAACCCCAAAGAATCGCCGCCTGATTAGGCATTATCGCCCAGACGGCCCGTGGAGCTCTCCGAGTGAGTGTGTTTATTTTATCAGCTTAATAAAAAACTATTTCGGTGCGAGCTAAAAAAACCCTAAAGCCAAGTCTTGAGGCAGCTCGAGTTGTCTGGCCACTTGGTACTTAGGCTGTCTCTCAACTTTGCACATAAATTTTGTGCAACGGCAGCCCATTTCATTGTAGGTCATTGCATAATGAAGTTACCGCCCCGAGGCCCATAAATTTTCCCTGGAGCTCGAGGAGATTTTCCACGGACCGCCCTCGGTACGCTGCTGCTGTCTTCTGTTTGACTTGCGGCGCGCGAGGAACACTTTGTTGTTTAGGCCTTTTCGGTTTCAGTTTCGGCCAGAAGTTGCCGTTTTTTTTTTTTTATGTCCTGTGGCGAGTGCTTAAAGGACTTCGTTCAGGGGGTTCAGGGGCTTTGGTCATATTTTGCGCGGGTATTAGAGGAACACGACTTGGTCGTTGTCACCGCATGAGGTGCGTCAACGTGTGTCCTGTAAGTCCTGCTTCTAGGTGTGAGGTTTCCCTGAGTGGCCTGGACATGAAAGGCGCATCAAAAGGGGATTTGAAAACAGTGAGCCAAGGGGCGAAATATTTCGCAAAAATGTTAATGGCCGTGTGAAATATCGGAGGAAAATGCAAAACTCTTCCGTGGTCTTCAATCTGTTTAAGTTTTGGCTGTCCCAGGCGAAGGGTGAAGAATTTACCGCCACATTAAATCAGGGATTTAACAGCAATTTACAATGCTCTAAAAATAAGCTATATGGGGAGTGTAAAAGTCGAATAAAATCGGAATTTATGAGACTGGGAATCCTGTAACTGAATTTAAACATGTCTTAAAAATTTCTCAAGCCGGAAACAGCTTCAAATTTAAATTAAACTCTAATAAACTCAGGGAAAAAGTAGGAAAAACAAGCAACTATTGATGCGAGACCTTCGAAAAATAATAGTTAGGCCTTTCATGTCACTTTTCATTAAATTAAAGTATAACCAATATATTAAACTATAACTATATGCACCCATACATCTCATAATTATCATAATCATTGCCATGCAGCTCTCCGCATTGATAGAATTGATCCTCTTTTTCCTCCTTACCCTAAAGTATGGAACTTCATACCGGTAGCGATGAAAATTAAGCAACTTCCCAACTCCTTTTGGCCACCAATTAGTAGCGGATTATTTGATTAGCCCGCTAATTGCCTTGTCCTGCCTACACCCAACACCGCTCCGAAAATAATATAAATTTTCTTATCAGGCGCAATAAAGGCGAGCCAAGCAGGATTAAAGTCGAGTCGAGTCGTCGCTCTCTCGCAGGATTACACACAGCCTGCGGCTGTGGCTGTGGCGAACTTCCGTCGAAACTTTCAACACCTTCTTGGCGTCGTGGAAATTGCGGAAAACTTTTCAACCAACCAACCAACCAACCAACCAACACTTGTCGTGGCGCGTGCGATAAGCCAGCGCCGCATTTTTAATTGCCAAAGTCCTTGGTCCTTGCGGCGCAAGGGGACTTGCTTAAAGTCGCCTTTAAAGTGTCATAAATATCGTGGCGTTAACATTTCCTGTGGCATATAGCACAGGCCCCCCTTTTAATTGTGAAGAAAAAGTGAGGCGGCCATAACATAAATCTCGGTTGCTTCGCTGGGAGGACAGGTCGTATGCTTAATATTTTTGCACTCGCGACTCTTGGCGACAAAAAAATGTCAATGCCGGAAAGCGTTTAGCATTCAGTTTTTCTCTGTTCGCCGTGGATTTAATTAGCCTCAAAATGTCCCCGGAAAAATGGCAACCTGGCATGCCACATGCCAGGAGGCAAGTGTCCTTGCCAAAGGCTCAAAGGGATAAGCCAAGGAAGGAAGGAAGTTGCATGTTCGTTCTCAAGTTCAATTTGCTGGTTTCGCCAGCATTTTTGGACAGCCAACGTCTGGTTTTGTGGCAGATTTGTGCAAAGTGGGGAAAGAAATCACGGAAGGAAAGCGTTTTAGTTGAGAGATGGATACCTGGATTCATAATGCGTTGGGTAAAAGAAAACTTTTAAAAACTCCTCAACCAAGGTATAGACCAAAACAAGAAGTATATAAAAGTGGTTGGATAACACTACTTAATTGTTTAATTATAGTTCTGCCTATGAACATTTGGAAAAAATCTTTTAAACACATGCAAATAATATTCTTTATTTTTAATGAGCTTTTCTGTCTTTGAATTATATTTTTTGCATCATTACCAGATATAATTTTCAATGCTATGTGTCTCATTAATCCCCCTGTTTTGTGTAATTCTCACCTAAATCCCTTCTGCATGTTCCACGGCCATTACTATAACATCAGTGTGTACGAGATCTACCGATCGTTATCACTATAATTATTTTTTTTTCTACTCGCCCTATTGTTAATTTGACTTCATTTCCAGGTGGAAGAAAAAGAGAAAAGCCATGAACAACTGCGACGGCTAAGTGGTTCCATGCGTGGACACGCCCAACTGGATCGGCAATTATTGTTACCCCGGCCAAGACTCCGTAATTAAGGCTCAAGCATCGCCATCTAATTGCTGAATAGGCACGCTCGTGTGATCCCGATACCATATCCCATACCATATCCCATACCATATCCCATACCTTCCCCTTCTAGAACAACGTGACAACGTCTTCAACAAGTGCCAAAGGTGGGATGACTTCTCGCTGGAGGGCGTGGCACATGCCAATGTTCAGTAAGCGATTATTTTTTCAGTTGAACATTTTCGAATTGTTTTCATTTCGTGTGTTTGCTTTTTAAACGTCGTCGTAGCTGCCTGCCAGCTATTTATTGTTAAATGAAGCGATTTGTTTGTTGTCGTTATGCGTCGAAGCGTTAAAACATTTTCGCTTTATTTTTTCTACTCCTGGAAAAATTGTTTTTGCACTGCCAGAGTGGGTCTAGAGCGGCAGGCAGGCAGGCAGGCAGGCAGGAAGGTAGCATCAATAGCTTCAGGCCAGAGTGGTTGGGATTTTTTGGCACATCGTCGCTTGGCTTGGCTCAGGTGGTAAGTGGTTGGAGCGACTGCCTTCTAAGCGCCGTTCTCGATGTGTGAATTCCAAACAAGCTGCGGCAGCTGTTCAGCATCAGAGCGGAGTTGGAGATATTACCAAAAAAATGTAAAAATTTTCTAGTTTTTATTTTGCGTTTTGTTATGAGAATTGCAGAGAAGGCTCTGTTGGCAAAGCCTTTCTCCGCGCTTCTCAAACAGTGTTTTTTTTTAATATGTATAAATACTGTACAGACTATATTTTATGAACTGGTTTTCATTGTATTAAAAACATTCAATCAATCTTGTAAAAAAATTAACCACAATTCTCTTTGGCGCTTCTCCAAAAGGGTTTCCTCTGTGAAACATTTATCATAGACTCCCTTCCGCTCACATCATTGACTTAATTCCACCTTGACATTCTTTCGGCTTGTATGTACGTCAAGGAACCCACATCAGCGATCTCAGACATGCTAACTAAGCCCTTCACCTCGTCGGGGATGTGGATGTGGATATGCTGATGCCACCGTGGGCGTTTGTCTCCGCCTAATCCGCTTTTAAAGTAAGTAACAAAAGTAGAGAAAATAAAACGCAAGCCGGAAATCACAAGTCAAGTTGATGAACTGTCGCTGCGGAGCTGTCCTCCGTCTGCAAAAATCGGGCAGACAAAAGAGACCTGGCACCTGCATAAGAAAAAAACTTTGCAGACACATTTGGACCCTTTCTTGCCCAGCAACTCCTCTCCACCCCGCCGAGGGTTAGAGATTTACGCATTTATTTTGCATTTTTTATTCGCCACACAAAACATGCGCGCAGATTTAAGCAAAAATCGCTGGCAACCCAACCAAGCAACGAGTTGAGCTTTGAGTTTCGGTTAGAAACATTTTTCGGTTCGGTTCAGTTCGGTTTGGTTGTCGATTTGCCTGCGTTGACATGACAAAAGGCTTGGATCTGCATACATTTGCATGTCATTGGACATCAGGCATGGCATCATCAGGCAAGGACACTGAAATCCCCTTAAGACATTCGGGGATTGCTCCAGAACAAGCCGTTTGCCCACGTTAACAATATGTTAAGTTGCCCTAAGATACATTTCCAACCTGGGCCGCAACGAGTTAATCGCTTAATGTCGCTCTTTCCCGGTCTTTCAGTCATTTGTCAGCTGTCCGTTCTGACTTTTCTGGGCTTTTCAGCGGGTGTGTGTGTGGTATGGTGTGGTTTTCCTTTTGCAAGGGGCGGCATAATTGCAATTTGTAATTTGTTTGAATTAACAGCTGAGATTCCAACAGAATCACTTTATCACTTGAAATTCTGTGAATTCTTAAAGGTATCATTAGCATACATTTTGAGAAGCGCGGAGAGGGGCGACCACTGGGCCTTTCCCTGCGATTCTCAAATAGGTTTCTTAAAGGTTGAACTCTGTATAGTATTTATTTATGTAATAAAGAGATTTAAAGTATTATTTTCTACTATTCCAAAGCGAGGGATCATGAGTTTAAATACTTAAATATTTTAGTTAAATATATAGACATGTTTTTCATATATATATCTTCATAATAGACTCACCCTTTAATTTTTGGCATGAGGTATACTTGTAATTTGTTTAAATTAACGGGTGAGATCCCAGTCATTGACAGCCAAACCCCTAAAGACGTCTCACCAACAATTCCCAAATTTATTGCCTTTGCCCATTAACAAAAGTGGCAAATTGCTTTCGGTTGGTCAGCACTCGAGGCTAATGTCCTCACTATTTACTGACCAGAGATCGCTCTCTGCCCAGCTCTTGGAAAGGTAATAAATATCAAAAGCACCCTAGAGGCAAATATTTACTTTAAAATTGAAACCCCCAACCCTACGCTTCCCTGTTTGTTCAAGCTGCGTAAGTGCGTGAAAGGGTTGGCAGGCTTAGTAAGGGCACAAAAAAAAAAAGAAATTGTGGGAAAAGAAGCCTTTAATGGCCTCGCTTTTTGATGTTTCCTGAGCCGTGGGTGTTGGCAGGCAATTGGCCATCAACTCCCCCCCAGTATCAATAGATATCCCTTCGACCATCAATAAGGTTGAGATAATATAAAAAGAAGGAACGTTGCATGCCTGGCTCAAATTCAATTTGAAGCTATTTTCGGCATTTTTATTGCTTACTAAATTGTTTTTATAGGCTCTAGCTCTAACCGAAAAAAAAACCAGCCAGAGCCAGAAGCCATTCTTCTGGCCCGCTTTAATTTCTCTATTTTCCAGGGCTCTTCTCTGGTCCGTTGTTTTATCTCTGCTCCTGTTGCTTTTGTTGTTGCGGCAATTGCCAGACCATAAAAATTAACAATTAACAGAGCGCTCAAAGTGAACAATCGCAAATCGCGGCTTACAAAATAGCCGTGGAAATGCCACGGATATAAAATTGAAAAAAAAATAGTCGCAAATGGGAGAAAATGGGAGGTACACTTGATGGAAATTTCTAGACATTAACTGGGGCATACTCTTTCTTAATTTGGGAATTTAAAATGTTATGAGTTCATTACATAATACATTTAATATCCCTTTGATTTTTGGAATTCCATGGCTTTTATAGAGATCATAAAGGCAGGAGTAATTTGAATTGTTCACTGATAACATTATGATTATGAAAGATACTTATAACTCCTCGTAAAATATATACAAGGTGGCTTTAAAAACAAACAGAGCACATAGTTAAACATAGTCTTTTGGGTTACCTGAATTTAGATTATAAATAATAGGTATGAATATGGTTTTGTTACGTTTCTAGTTTTCTTCTATAACAATATACCTCTATAAAGAATGCAAGACATAACAAACCATACATTTATCAATAGTTTCCAATCCTTTAAAATTAAACTTAATTAACCAAACTATATTAGATTTTTTGTGGTTTTTGTTATAGCCTTAACGTAAGTTAATCTACCCAACATTATGCTCAAACATAGAGCATAATTATGAGACGGAAGACTGGCAAACCGAGCCGGAGCCGACCAACGGACAGGGCCCGACAAAAAGGGTTATGAATGTGAAATTGTCATGCAAGAATTAGCCATGTTCTATGTTCTGGCCACGTTACGAGTATTTCGTTACATTTTATATTTTTATTTTTTTTCCCAGTTTCTCCCCCTGTGTCTCTGGGTTATTTTTCGCTGGGTTTTGTGGCCAGCCGTCACGTGAGGTGAGCTTGGCTTTTTATGGCTCCATTCGGAATGGAAAGGAATGTCAGCAATTATTTCCGAAATGCTGGAAAAACAATGCTAAATGTTTGCCATGTTTGCTTGACGCTCAGGAAACGTAAACATTTAGTGTGTAGTCGTGGTGTAGGGAGGATTTCCCTGCCCACCACCTCGTGGAGTCCCTCATATGCATTCATAACTAACTTCCCCTCTCTGCCCCCCTCTCGATGGAAAATGCATTTTAATGTGCGCAAAAATCCAATTTAAATTCAGAGCATTTTCTTCTCCTCTCAGCAGACGCGCAGCGCCGCGCAGCATGCAATCACAAAATTAGTTTGGCGACGAGATAAGAATTTTAGTGCCCCTTTCCTATATCTTACAGTACTCTATATCTATATAGATATATATATATATGGAGCTATATATGGTGTAATGCGTATAAATCAACGAAATAGTCGGGGGAAGCTCTCTGGCAGCTGCAAACAAATTCCAAATAATTCCTGTGAGCGACGTGCAAAATTCATTTGACAAAATGCACAAAAAAGCAATTTCGAGCTGCAGACAAATTGAAATATATATACCAGGGAGGGGGGTGGGGGCGTGGTGCTGCAGTGACAGTTGGGTAAATAAATACATCTGTATATATATAAAAAGTACATAAGGAAAAGGCGAACGAGGCTGCCTACTATGTACTTTGGCTTACGAAGATGCAGCCACCACCTAAAAGTATGCTACGAAAACAGACGAAGCTGCTGCTGTGGCTGCCGTATGTGAGGGGCGCCTCTCTGCTCTGCTCGTGTGTTTGTGAGCATTCCTCCAAGTGTGTGTGTGTGTGTGTGGATGTGTGTGTGTGTAGGGTGTGCGCCTCGCCATTCGCGCGTTGAAAATAGGAGGAGCTGAGAAAAACTTTCCATGCGCAGTCCGAATTGAAAAAAAAAACATAAAAATATCAACGTGCAATATGCGCAAAAATGATTGGAAAATATAACTTGAAACCAATAAACTTACTTGCGTAAAACTATGAAATTTTACTAGGTTTTTTATTAAAGATCTTTAAGATTGCTTAAGGAAGGAAATTTATATTTTTCTAAAATTCTTTACAAGCATTATTTTGGATATTTATAACCTTATTGTTTTAATCAGAAGAAACCAATTTATTAATTCAATAAAACTAACACAGGAAAGCATTTCGAATTGAACTATTTATGATTTTTGTATACATTCATTTTCCACAAAAATGATATCGATAAATATCGATTTAAGGTCCCTTAAAGGCACGTATTTGTGGTCTTATTTGGGCCCATATGCTGCCCAATAGGCGAATGATTGCCGAAAGTCATATATATTTTGATTCGCCATTAAAATCATAATAAATAAATAAAATAGTTTTTGGGAAAAAAAGAAAACAAAATTTTTCTTAATTTTTAAAAATTTTGAAAGGGGTAACATCATAAAAATTGTAAAAAATTCACAAACAATTTTATTTTAAACTTAAAATGCAGATTTATTAATCTACAAAAGACTAACACAGAACAGCTTTCCGAATTGAGATTAATACTTATTTGGCTTAGTTATGAACGATTTCCAATACGATAAAATGATAAAATTGCAAACTGCAAGGGTATAAATACTTCGGGTTCCATTTCTTGTTTAAACTTAAAACTTCCCTGAACATTAAGTCCACTTTTATTTAAAGCATTGAATGGAAACTTAAATAATTAAATAATATTAAATGGCACTTAAATATGTGGTAGGAAATAGATTATATTATTAGTAAAAACGACTTTAACATAAGTAACATTAAAATTAAATTTAAATGTAAGTAAAGGAATAGAAAATGGCGCGTTTTACTTAAATTAATTTGTTTATATATAAAACTAAAATAAATAGCCTACCTACCTTTAAAAATAAATGTAACCAAGCTACCATTTACAGCCACTTTAAATATGTGTTTCCCCTAAGCCCTTTTTAAACTTTTTCAAAAACCTGTGCAACTTAAAGAGATATCTTAACTGCTTCCCTTGCATAGGTTAGGTTAGGTTGACCCGGACGGCCCTCGCGGGGCCACGCATAGGCCAGTATGGCCCTTAGTTG
>JAEIIU010035667.1:0-13805 GCA_018874675.1 Drosophila baimaii
TTGGTGCCCAGGTCTCGTCCTCGTTCTCGTCCTTTGTCGCAGCAACTGCAATAATGAGACACCCGGGCAATTGGCAATTGCCACAGTCGCAAGCACACACAAAACACACACACAATAGGACAACATGGGAGGAGGAAGTGGAAGTGGAAATGGAAGTGGTGGTGGTGGTGGTGGTGCTCTCTCCTCCGCAGGGGGGGGGGTTGCGACTTAAATTTCCTTTAATTGCCCGAATTTATGGCCAGCGGCATAGGGACAATTGTCCAGAGTCAAGGTCACAAGTGCTACGCTTTATTCTCTCTTCACACTCGCGTGGAGCTTTGTTTGTTTGCCCAGTAACCAGGGAGAAAATAAGGATATATTAGGCAGTTTGTGAACTTAAAGTCACTGGAGAAGTCCTGCAAATAAATGTATTTTATTATATTTCCTATAAAAGGGTAGAAATCCATCGAAAATTCAAGCCCAAGTTAAGTTTTCTTTACTTACTAACGCGCATCCCCTAAAGTATGCTACACTTTCCACTCACAGCTCCCTGCCGGGTATGCCATGGTCGACTCTTAGCACTATCCTTTAATTTTTTTGTCTTCTTTTCTGCTGCCAAAACAGCGTCTGGGTGATGGCCTCCATTGCTGTGGTGGGCAACCTTTTGGTGCTCCTCGGACGCTACTTTTACAAGTCCAGAAGCAATGTGGAGCATTCGCTGTATCTGCGACACCTGGCCGCCAGCGATTTTCTCATGGGCATTTACCTCACGCTGATTGCCTGTGCGGACATTAACTTTCGCGGCGAGTACATCAAGTATGAGGAGGCCTGGCGGCACAGCGGTGTCTGCGCCTTTGCTGGTAAGTAATTTTCCCTAGAATCCATCCATCCCTCCTGCCCCCCAGCCTCCTCTGCTTTGGCGACCCTTTTTTGCATTAACGTATATATTGCGTATCCTACTAGGCTTCCTGAGCACCTTCAGCTGCCAGTCGTCGACGCTGCTCCTCACCCTGGTCACCTGGGACCGTCTGATGTCTGTGACGCGGCCCCTCAAGCCGCGGGATACGGAAAAGTTTCGGTAAGTGAAGTGAGCAAAAGAGCAAAAGGAGGGCTGCCGTAAAGGTCACGGGCGGCACAAAGGATAATATGCACTAACATAAGTAGGAGTTTTTGTAAAGCAAAAAATTAATATCTAGAAAAGGAAATTTAAGTTGAAGGTTCTAGAGTTTTAATTAAATGTTTTTTTGCATGGAAACTTATTAAGAGATTCCCCGTAAAATATAACTACATGCAAATAATATTAAATGTAATAAATGTAATATTGTTACAAGCCTTTCTTATCCTTAAAAACCACAAAACTCTAGATTGAATTGGATTAAAGTGCATTTATTCGTTCTTAACTAAATTGCCTCCATTGCTACGTGCTTTGTTGATTTCAACAACAACAACAACAGAAAGTTTCTCTATTTACTTTGAATTCAATTATTGAAATTACATTTTTGGCACCCCCCAGAAAGCTGCAGGCCATTGTCTTGTTTGATTTTCTTAGCACTCAAAATTCCAGGAATAAGAATTAAATTGTGTGTTTGTGTGTTTACCCAATGCAGACTTTTTCTGGCGTTTATTTTTTCACCAGGATTGATTACGGAAGCCGGGCAAGCTTTATTATTGTTTAATTAAAAACTATAAGGGGTCTGGTTTGTCTCAAATTAATGTCTATGTCCTTAGATTTTATTAAAAAGTTTAAGAGGCTGAGAGATACTCTTCTATCTGCCTGAAAAATCTCAAGAACTTTGTTTTAACATCTTTAAATAAACCTCTTAAAATCTTAAACAAAAACTTTAAAAAATCTTAAGAAAACCTTTCCAAAATCTTCAAAAAACAAACCTTTATTATTAATATTAAGAAAACTTTAAAGAAATCTTACGAAAACCTTTAAAAAATTTTAAGAAAAACTTTTAAAAATCTTACGAAATCCTTTAAAAAATCGTAAGCAAACCCTTCCAAAATCTTCAGAAAACCATTCTAAAAATCTTAAGAAATTCTTTTAAAAATTTTAAAGACACCTTTAAAAAATCATTAGATAATCCTTAAAACATCTTAAGAACCCCTTTCAAAATTGTTAAGAAATCGCATACAAAAATTTTTAAGAAAACCTTTTAAAAATCTTAAAAATTCTTTAAAAAATCTCACGAAAACGTTTTCAATAATCTAAAAAAAACTTTTAAGAACACCTTAAAAAATCCTAAGATAACCGTTATAACATCTTAAGAAAACCTTATCAAAAATCTTAAAATTAACTTTTAGAAATCCTAAGAAACCCCATTAAAAATTAAAGAAAAAACCTTAAAAAAATCTTAAGAAATCTTTTTGAAAATCTTAGGAAACCCTTTAAATACTCTCATGAAAACCTTTTCAAAATGCATAATAGAATCTTTAAATAATCTTAAGAAAGACTTTAAAAAAAATCGTAAGAAAAGCTTTTAAAAATCGTAATAAACCCCATTTCAAAAATCCTAAGATAAACCTTAAAAAATCGTAAGGAAACTGTTTTAAAAATCTTAAGAACACCTTTCAAAAAATCCTAAGATAACCTTAAAATCAATTTAAAGAAAACTTTAAAAAAGTGCTAAGAAAACCCTTTTAAAATCCTAAGAAAGTCTTTTAATAATCTTAACCAACCCTTTGAAAAATCTCTTTCGTAGAAAACCCCGCTAAATCCTTTTAAAAATCCTTTCCCTAGCATTGTCCTGCGCCTGCTGCTCCTCTGGGGCATCAGTTTCGGCCTGGCCGCGGCCCCTCTGCTGACCAATCCGTACTTTGGGAACCATTTCTATGGCAACAATGGCGTCTGTTTGTCCCTGCACATCCACGATCCCTATGCCAAGGTGAGGCGGTGCTTCTCCTCTAAAACTATGTATATATATATGATATATACATCCTGCTAATATGTATCACACACAGGGCTGGGAGTACTCGGCGCTGCTGTTCATCTTCGTCAACACCTTGTCGCTGGTCTTCATCCTGTTCTCCTACGTAAGAATGCTGCAGGCCATCCGAGACTCTGGCGGAGGAATGCGAAGCACACACAGCGGTCGGGAAAATGTGGTGGCCACCAGGTGGGTCTAGTAGCGAGTGCCTATAGTATCTTGTTTTATAATCCTACCTCTTTAATCCCCTCCAGATTCGCCATAATTGTGACCACCGATTGCGCCTGCTGGCTGCCCATAATTGTGGTCAAGGTGGCCGCCCTTTCGGGTGAGTATATTGCTCCTATCTATGATATATCCTTTCCAATATATCCTCTCCCTTCTGCAGGCTGTGAAATCTCTCCCGATCTGTATGCCTGGCTGGCGGTGCTGGTGCTTCCTGTGAACTCAGCCCTCAATCCCGTGCTCTATACCCTGACCACGGCTGCGTTCAAGCAGCAGCTGCGTCGCTACTGCCACACGCTGCCCAGCTGCTCCCTGCTGAACAACGAGACCCGCTCCCAGACACAGACAGCCTACGAGTCCGGACTGAGTGTCAGTCTGGCCCATTTGGGCGGCGGTGTGGGCGCCAGCGGCGGAGGATCTGGGAGGAAGCGACTCTCCCACCGCCAGATGAGTTACCTGTAAAGGATGAGATCGAGAGACTTACTTAGACAGAGGGATGGCTGATGGCAGGAAGTGTGTGAGTGCAGGAGCTTTCTGGCTGGACTTATCGAGGGTAGGAACAAAGACACTGGAAGTATAAAGATGAGTAACGACCATACACATTTGATTTGCAATATTCGAGCCAATTTTTCAATTTTTGGGCGAGCTCTCGCGCTGTCCTGCTCTTCCTACGGAGGCAGCCGACGACTGTGTGTGTGTGTGTACATACGGATTAGGCTGCATTGATACAGCCTAAGCGAAAAATGCGTGGCGTTCGGCGTCTTAGTACTTCTAGTGTCTTTGGTAGGCAGGAGGTAAAGAGCCAGAGAGAGACTCCCCCGCTTGAGAGACCCACTAAACAGGCAAAGACGTTGGTGGTTTAAGATAGGTAACGCCATACGCTGCGAGTAGCCTCTAGAACTTGCTCCATGAGCGCGGCTTCAATGTGCGTTATCCATCCTAAACTTCCCTAATCTCTGCTAGAACTGTAGGGCATTGTTACATGTGATCTAATAGTTAAATTTTATTGTAATTCTATTATATAAATACATATTCAGATGTTAGTTTGAATCCAAGTTGCGGTTGCTCTGTACATTCCTTCGATTTGTAATCGACGACGGCGGCGATAAATGCTTGGCATCACTCTCACATCCCTGTCTGATCCTCTAGGCACTGCCCTGCGGCTCGGTGGCTATATTCACGTCCGCCTGGATGTGATAGGGTCCCTCGTTGACATAGGCCGTGAAGCGTACAGTTTCGGTGGGCGAAAACTCGGGGCTGACGGACAGCAGTTCCAGAATTTCCCACTTCAGGAACTTGACGTCCTTGTGCAGATCCTTTTGGCGTGAGAGTAGGAACTCCACGGCGCCGCCCGTATTCTTGAGAGCCACAATACCCCAGCGATACTTGCAGATGGTCTTTAGCAGGGCCAAGGCGGCCAGTTGGAGGTCAGGGAAGGGCGTGTTGATGAGATCCATGATGTGGTTGGCCTGCAGACCGCCAGCGAAGCTCTCGTACCAGCCCTTGAGGATGTTGCTGCGGAAAAGGAGACATTAACTGGGTGACCAGGCTTACAGAGATGAGTGGAGCCTTACTCAATCTCCTTGGTGGGCTGCGCCGTTGCCTCCCCCAACGCATAGATCACATCCAGCGAGTTGAGCAGCCGCACCTTGATCGGAGCCGACAGCTTCTTGGTGTACTCCCCGTACTTCATCAGTGTGCGCTCCATGGCCGGCTGGAAGTGGAGATGCAGCAGCACCTTGCCCTGCGGCGTCCCAGCCAAATTGGGCAGCGTGTCCAGGGCCGTGGGCAATATGGCCTCGTCCTCCGACTGCAGCTGCTCGAACAGGCAGACCAGCATATTGGCATAGCCAACGATGATCTTTTGCGGCTGCACGGCGGCGATTTTGCCAAAGAACTTCATGATGCTCGGCACGAGCAGGGCGTCCAGGGGATTCTCCTCGAGCCGCTGCACCCGATTGCTGATCACATCGAAGACGCGGCGACGCTCCATGTACGACAGGCCGTGATTCTGCTCGGCCAGCGGCACCAGGATCTCCATAACGCTGGCCTGCAGCAGGACATCGTCGTTGTCCAGCTCGCTGAGCGCCGCGTCCAGTATGAACTCCACGGAGCTGAGCGAGGCGGCATTGGCCTTGGCCAGGGTCACGGCCAGTTCGTAGGCGCGACAGCGCACAATCTCGTTCTGCTGCAGCAACTGCACCAGCTTGGCCTGGACGCCGGCATCGGTGAGACGCTGGACGAGCACAATGGCGAGGATATTGATGGCCACGCTGCTGCCCTCCGTCTCGGGTTGCTTCAGCTCGTCGAGCACGAGGAATAGAAGCTCAGTGTTGGGCAGCTGGAGCACTTGACCCGCGTACGTCTGGCGTTTCAGCTCACGGTAGAGTAGGTTCAGCACCAGCGAGCGCACGGCCGGATTGGAGTGAGTGAGGCCGCGATTCAGGAGCCGCGGCAGCTGCTCGTCTGCGGTGTCCGGCTCCATCTGGGCCAGGCACTGGCCCAGCAGCTCCAGCGCCACATTCACCAAACCAGCAGCATCCTTGGGCGCTGCATCTGCTCCGCCTGCACTCCCGATTTCCGCACATTCGTACAGCTCGGGAGCGGAGAGCACGCGTCGCACGATCTGCTTGGAAGGCGCCGACTTGTTGATCGCCATATACATGCTGGTCAGCGTCTCCAGGCGTGGGGGCTTCGTTTCCAGCGCCTTAAGCTGGGCTAGCCACCAACTCTCGTCCATTACTTGCGTTTTTTTGGGGGAATTTATTTAAATGATAGGTCAAACGGTACAGTGTGACCGTTGGTGAGTTGGCCAGAAATACGTATTGCCACGACAAAGGGTTAATGGTAATAAAGTTCTCAGTTTTCCTTTTTCCGCTCTTATTAAATACACAAATTTCTATATTATCTGTAATTATTGTGTCCTGTACTGTAAAATACAACATATGTTGTATAAACTAATCAAATAAATTGAACTGTGGCAAATTTCTCACAGGGTTGCCACCTAGATGAACTTGTCACGAACTTTCGCAGACCTCGAGTCTCTCTCTTTCTCTCTTCTATTTACTGCAGCACCATATCTGTTCGTGGTCTTTTATTTTTTAATTATTAAATTAATAAATTAATAAACAATAGTGACACAAATAAATAAATAATTGTATGCACGAGCAAATATCGCTTAACCTTCCCGCTAAAATATGCAGACTGGCCGCAATCGCGGTTCGGTCCATCTCTAGGCGCACATACAACCCTGTTTTGACGCCATTTTTACAGGCGAAATTTGTGTGTGTGTTTTTCTTGTGACGCGTTGTTGTAACACACACACAAAAAAAAAAAACAGGAAAAGAAGACCATTGAGGTGCAATTTTCGCTAGCAGCAGCGCAGCACCACCGATAACCCAGGAACAGCAGGAGCAGGAGCCAGTGAAGATGTCGCAACGCTTTGCACCTGGCCAAGCGCCGGTGCAGTCGCGCTATCAGCCCCCGCCGCCGGCGCCCGGCATGCGTCCCTATCCGCCGCCAGGCGCCACTTTTCCGGTGAGTTTTTGCTGCCCCCACCCCCCTCGACTTCCCGCTAATTAACACGCTTCTCTCTCTCTCTACTCCCCACAGCCGCGCGGGTTTCCCTTGCATCCAAATACAACGCAACCGGTGCCGGGCACAGCGCCTGCTGGCGTGCCCGGCGTACCCGGTGTACTGCCCGGTGGTCCAGTGCCCGGTTCCCTGCTCCAGCGTGCCGCCCAGCAGCCGGCCTTCCAGAGCGGACTGCGTGGCACAGGTGGCGGCGGTGGAGGCGGAGGCGGCGGCGGCGGTGGCGGTGGCTCTGGTGGCGGCAGCAGCAAGCGATCGAACGAGGCGCGCGGCCTGGTCAGCGGGCCCGGAGGCAAGGGTGACTTTGTGGCGGCCAAGAAGAAAAAGAAGCTGGCGGACAAGATACTGCCGCAGAAGGTGCGCGACCTGGTGCCCGAATCGCAGGCCTACATGGATCTGCTGACGTTCGAGCGCAAGCTGGACGCCACGATCATGCGCAAGCGCCTGGACATCCAGGAGGCGCTCAAGCGGCCCATGAAGCAGAAGCGCAAGCTGCGCATCTTCATCTCGAACACATTCTACCCGAGCAAGGAGCCCACCAACGATGGCGAGGAGGGCGCCGTCGCCTCGTGGGAGCTGCGCGTCGAGGGACGCCTGCTGGAGGACGGCAAGGGGGATCCCAATACGAAGATCAAGCGTAAGTTCTCCTCGTTCTTCAAGTCGCTGGTCATCGAGCTGGACAAGGAGCTGTATGGGCCGGATAACCATCTGGTGGAGTGGCATCGCACCCACACCACCCAGGAGACGGACGGATTCCAGGTGAAGCGCCCGGGCGACCGCAACGTGCGCTGCACCATCCTCCTGCTGCTCGACTACCAGCCGCTGCAGTTCAAGCTGGACCCGCGACTCGCCCGCCTCCTGGGCGTGCACACGCAGACCCGGCCCGTCATCATCTCCGCCCTGTGGCAGTACATCAAGACGCACAAGCTGCAGGATGCCCACGAGCGGGAGTACATCAACTGTGACAAGTATCTGGAGCAGATCTTCAGCTGTCAGCGCATGAAGTTCGCGGAGATACCGCAGCGCCTCAATCCCCTGCTCCATCCCCCGGATCCCATTGTGATCAATCACTTCATCGAGAGCGGGGCGGAGAACAAGCAGACCGCCTGTTATGACATCGACGTGGAGGTGGATGACACGCTCAAGAACCAGATGAACAGCTTCCTCATGAGCACGGCCAGCCAGCAGGAGATCCAGGGGCTGGACACCAAGATCCATGAGACGGTGGACACCATCAATCAGATGAAGACGAACCGCGAGTTCTTCCTCAGCTTCGCCAAGGATCCGCAGATGTTCATACACCGATGGATCATCAGTCAGACGCGGGACTTGAAGGTAAGGCTTCCACTTGGTTTCCTCGGCCTGGTTTTCCCCCATGCTAAACGCTTTTCTTTTTGGCTTAGCTCATGACGGATGTGGTGGGCAACCCGGAGGAGGAGCGACGCGCCGAGTTCTACTATCAGCCCTGGACGCACGAGGCCGTGTCGCGCTACTTCTTCACCAAGGTCAACCAGAAGCGAGCGGAGCTGGAGCAGGCGCTGGGCATACGCAATGGCTAGACACACCTCGGCGCCTCGGCGAAAGTCGACCCAAATCCAAGCAAAACCGACATCCGTAATCCGTAATCCGTAATACGCAATCCGTGTGCACGGCAAACTCTTTTTTCCTTCGCCAGTTTAGTTTAAGATCTAAAGTTTCGATATATATATAAATGTATTTTCCCTTTTTTTTGAAGTTCACACATCCCACATCCCCACCCTATGTAACTCCATGTCCCATGTACCCTGTTTCCTGTCTCCTGTCCCCTATTTGTCACATCCAGCAAACCATATTGGACCTAATATTAAGCAAATAAAATGGCATATAAATATAGAAAATCTATATCTTTAAAAGACGACTGTTTTATATAATCCTGATAGGTTCCTGGACCTTCCTGGAGAGACATAAACCCAAAGTCAACTTCATTTTCTACACTTTATTTCTTAGTTTTCATTTCGAAATTTAAAAGTTAACTTAACTTGGCTTTGTTGCTGTTCAATTTTGTTTATATTTTTTGGCGTAAAGAATTGATTTTTGCGTGCAAAATACATTTATTTCACAACATTGAACACGGAGCTTACATGCAACATGTAAAGTTATATATATGTATTGTTATAGGTTTTATCTTAAACTAAATCGCTTTATATCTTTTCCTTTTAGGGTTACAATTGCTCTCTATAAATCTTTATATTTGCTCTTTAAATTTAAAATTATTCTGTTTATTGTTTTCTATGAATTCCTTATTTTCCGGTTGGGATCACTTGCTGTTTTTTCTTGCTTTTTATGTTGTTAAATTAATATATTTGGATGACAATAATAATAGTAATATATATTCAAAATAATATTCATTTTGCGTTAGGAAAGAGCTTTTTTTGAATATCTATTCAATATTAATGCAAAGTTTAGACTATTTTTGGTGATATATAATCTGTTTTTGTTTCTGTTTGGGAACTTTCTTATAAAAGAAAATGTCATAAAAAGTAAGTAAAGTATAAATTATATGATATTCGATTAAGAAAGTCTGCTTTTATATAAAATAATTTAAGTGCAAGAAGTAGAATAATTCGGTGTCATTTGATTTGTTTTTGTTGATTTTTGGGGAACATTTTTATCAAAAAAAAAGGATCTCTAACAAATAAAATGATTATATAGAAAAATATATTATATTTGGTTAGAAAGTTGTTTTTTTTTTAATATCTTTTAATTTATATGCAAAATGTAGCATTTTTTCGGTGTCATATGATTTGTTTCTGTTGCATTTGGGGGACTTTCTTATGACAGTAAAGGTTATTAAATTAAAACATAATTTAAATACTATTATATTCGGTTAGGAAAATATTTTTTTTTTTATATCTAGTAATATTTATTATAAAATTATATTTTTTCGGTGTGCTATTAATTCTTTTTGTTACATTTTGAAGACTTTCATATGAAATAAAAGGCTATAAAAGGAAAATATCATATAAATTATTTAATATTCAGTTAGGAAAGTGTTTGTTTTATAGTATCTAGTAATATTTATGCAAAATGTAGCAATTTTCGGAGTGATATCAATTGTTTTTGTTACATTTTGAAGACTTTTTTAAGAAAAAAAGGAAAATATCATATAAATAATATGATATTCGATTAAGAAAGTCTTATTTTTATATCTAATTATGATTTATGCAAAATTGAGCAGTTTTCGGTGTAATATTTCGGTTTTTTTTTTGCATTGTTAAGACTTTCTTATCAAAGATAATGCTTTTTATAGGAAAATATCATATAAAGTATATTGCTCTCTTGTTAATTATTTGTTAGATTACATTTGATCCTTAATTGCTCTTAAAATTTGGAGTAAATGCCTGTTGTTATTTTTTATCAATCTGTTAACCTTTTTCCTGCTCTTGTTTGTGTTATTTATTTAATTGCCTCTACAACAAATAATTATATTAATTAACCACATTAAACATGGAGAGTGGGGGTTTGCATTAAAATGCTAGATCTAATCTATAAACTGTGCCGCTGATTCTCAATATAAAAAATTAAAAAGAAATGGTTTTAAATAGGAAAATCTCTCACTTATCTCTCCTTTTTTTATAATAATCATATAATTATATGAATATACAATTATTCATACAATTATCTCTTCTTGTTTTTGTATAATATTCATATAAACATTCAAGTTCAGCTTCCGACTTATTGTTTCTGGATGAACCCTTTGGCTTTTGTTAACTTTTGCAGCGGAATATCATCTAAGATTTAATTGTTTCACGCTTTCATACTTAAGATACTCTACTTTTCTGTACTTTATAGATACATCCTTTGTCTGTGTTCTTGTTTAAATACCATTTCCATGGGTTAGGATCACTTTGTGACTGCATTCGCTCCTCAAACTCAGAGAGATCATACGGGGTTAAGCATACAACATTTATTCAAAGACGACATCATGGGAGACGAACGAATGTGGAATGTGGAATGACTATGCGCTAGGTGCTATAGACGGAATGGAATGTGTGCAATCTTATGCCTCTTTTGCCACGCTTCTTGGGATTTAATTTCGCTTCTTGCGTGTGCTGGCCGCCGCCGCCGTCGCCGCTGCCTCCTGGGTCTCGCCGCCGCCGCCCATGTGTGTGCCCGTGTCCAGGCGGCTCTTGTCCACCGGATAAAGCCAGCGCTGATATAGGTAAATGATGAATACAATGTCGTCCCGCAGGCAGGCCACCCGATGGGCCGTCGGCATGGTTATGATGAAGGCAAAGAAGTCATCGATGAAGGTATTGAAGGCCTTGTACATGAAGGCACGCCACGGCAGGGCGGCCACCGACTTGAGCTTGTAGTTGACAAACAGCTGGGGCAGCATGAACAGGAAGCCAAAGGCATAGACGCCATTGACCAGCGAGTTGAGCGTCCAGGAGTACCACGAGCGATGCGGCTGATAGATCAGCGAGTACACGGCGCCGCCCAGGCACAGGGGATACAGGAGATAGCTCAGATATCGCATGCCCTCGCGATCGAAATGATCCGTTTGCTCCTCAGCCAGGTGGCCCGCGGACGGCTCCTTGCCATTGCGCCTATCCACCTGGTCCAGCTTGCGACCAATCAAGCCGCTAAAACTCAGGCGCATGATCTTCTTGCACTTCCAGAGCTCAATAAAGGTGCCCAGGCCGACGGGCACTAGTACCAGATACGAGGTATTCTCGTCCAGCAGATACAGGAAGATGACGATCTGGGAGAAGGCGCGCCACATGGTGGTGCGGCTGGAGAGGCCCTCGTAGGAGCGCTTCTTGCGCCAGAAGGCCACGTCGTTCTTGAAGCTCAGGAAGTCGAAGAGCATCTGGGAAGGCGGGCAAGGGAAGAGGTAACTAATATACCCAATTGTGGCCAAAACAAGGCTCTCTACTCACATGAATGCTGGACACAAAGATGGTGCCGCACAGCAGGTAGACATTGGTGTCCGAGAACACGCCCTTGACCTCGTCAATGTCCTTGGTGGCAAAGCCAATGGTGCGCAGGGCCTGGGTGGCATGCTCCATGAGCAGCATCAGTCGCAGCTTGCCCACGCCGATGGGCTTGTAGTGGAAGCTGAAGGTAAACTCGGTGGTGTTGCGGGTGACGGGCACCAGGTCCTTAAGCCTCGTGTTAAAGGTGTCCGTCTGCAGGATCGGCAGGATCTGTTGCATCCGATTGACGCGTATCAGAGGCGCCAGTTCCGGCGGAACATCCGCTTGCGAGACGGAAAAGAGATCGGTGAGCAGGTTCACATACACATTGGAGCGGATGTGAGTGCTGGGACGTCCCTGGGAGGCCTTCTTGGCCTTGTCCTTCTCTGCAGGAGCCGGGGCGCTTTGTTTCTCTGCCGATTCGCCCAACAGATTGAAGGCCTCCGCCTTCGGGACCATGTAATCCGTCAGGCTGAGCGTGTGCACCACGGTGGGACCATCACGTCGCAGGCTGCGCCACTCCAGGGGCTCGCCCTCCAGGGCCAAGACCACATGGAAGTACAGCGAGCCATTGCGTCGCGTCTTGAGGGGGATCTCCACCTCAAAGTCATGGGCAAAGTTCTCGTAGTAATCGAACCGCTGCGCCTTGTACAGATCCCGCACCTCGGAGGCGATGGGATTGCGGCTCAGCGAGGAGAAGAGGGCCAGCTGAAGGCGCGGCCTGTCCGCCAGGAAGGAGGTGTAGCAGGGCAGGTCGCTGCACTGCAGCGTGGTGAAGAGCTGCGACATCTGGTAGATGGAGTGCAGGATGTAGGCCAGGAATGCCACGCCCAGCAGCGTTGAGATTGAGGGCAGCGCCATCGCTCTCTCTTCTCTTCCTTCTTCGTCCTAGTCGGCGGGTGTTGTCTTCCTTCTGCTCCTGCTGTTCCCGCTGCTCCTCTGCTGCTGCTCTGCTGTCTCTGTTGTCTTCGATAGCCCCTGCTGGGCTGGGTGACTGGGCGTCACTGGAAGGTGGGTGGTGGTTGCTCTGCTGCCGGATTTACGTGTCCGAGTTTGGTGAATGGAAGGGAAGATGCTGGTCGGCGAGCGGGGCAGTGTGACCGTTTGCCGGGTAGCCGGTAAGGCGCCCCTTGACCGGCGAAAAAATACCAAAATATCAGCAGTATTTATTAGTTCATTTGTTTTCTTTTATTTATTTATACTTTTGCACAAAGATTGTCATTTTATTTAGGCAAATAAGTGTTAATGATAGTAATAAAATAATAATTAATGAGTGTTTGGAAATAAGGGTTAGTCTTGGAAAACTCCCAAAACTGGCAATAAATCTTTTCACTAAAATCTTCATAACTTGGCTCACAGAAGCTTTATCTGGAAATGTCATACATTTTTATAAATATTATTTATAGCAGCTTAATTTAACATTAAAATTAAGAAAAATATTTTAAAAAAAATTTGTTTCGATTTTTTCATTTTTACATAAGGGGTTACATCATGAAATTTGTCAAAAATCGTTAAATTTTTTCAAAAAATTTGTGATTGACTTTTAAATGCAGAAAAGCTTGCCTATAAAATATAAGAAGAGAAAAGGTAACCAAGTTAAAATCGGTTAAGATTTAGCCAAGTTATGTAAATAAAACCAGTGAAGTTATCATGCATTTCTGTTAGTGTAAGCCTGAATGTATACTTAATATCAGAGTGTGGCATCTTAGATCAAAATCGGAGCGCGATAATAACAGAAATCATGTACCTTAAGCTAAATAGCTCAAGACTTAGCCAAGTTATGCTTTAAAAAGTATGAATTTCTTTAAGTGTAGGTCTTAATCTATATTTAAGATCAGGGTGGGGCATCGCAGATCAAAATAGGAGCCCGATAATAACAAAAACTATTTTTTGAGTTAAATTGGTTAACATATAGCCAAGTAATGATCATAAAACTAATAAAGATATCACTAATTTGTATGAGTGTAAGCCTCAATGTAAATTCAGGATCAGAATGGAGTGCCATAGATCAAGATCGGAACTCGATAAAACGATTTCATGAAATCGCTGAACAATTGTCCCCTCTGCCATTTTCGGTAACAGGCGAGCAGCAGCAGCAGAACGACGATACGTTGACTTCTGC
>JAEIIU010035710.1:0-10361 GCA_018874675.1 Drosophila baimaii
GCATATCTAATGTTGTAAAATAATTAGTCCCAAACACAAAATAAAAGTTATCGTTTGAATTTTAAATAGAAATCAAATGTAATATTTATTTATAGATTTTTATGTTAATAACCAATTTAAAGAGTTAAAAATTGATTAATATTTAAATATCGAAAAAAACGTTTTTTCTTTTTCAGATAAACCTTAAAAAAATGTGATATGTGTATTTTTCCCGCACTTCTCAGGGTTTTTTTTTGGAGCTTTGATTTTTTTCGAATGATAACTCTTATTTGCGGTCCCTAGTTTTTACGCAAGACCATTCGCTCAGTTTTAAATTTTTTTAAATTAGATAAATTATCGAAAAATATATGTGAAAATGGACCAACTTAACTTGGTTGTTTTTCAAAGAAACCACAATTACTCAAAATATAGTATTTTTTCTGAATTTATAAAAATTTGCGGCTACATACTTTAACTTTCGTTGGATCGGTAGGGTCAAACAGGGAACTGCAAGGGTATACAACATTCCTGTATATATTTTATAAAATTGTACTCCATAACATATTGAAGTTTTATTTATGGTACCATCTTCAACTATAAAGAAAAATATACATACATATAAAATCGTATAGCCAAGTGAGCATCACTGGCCACACAGTATCTTTATACTCACATCTCCGTTTCTCTCCTTTGTCTTGTATCTTACAGCTTACCCATCACACACACAAACACAACCGAACACAAGTAGCAGCTCCCCAAGCACGACCCCAAGTACAAGCAGACGGACAGATGAGGGAACACCAGTAAGGTCTTCTAAAGCACTGCCAAACCATAAGTGAGACGACAGGAGCAAGAAAAGGAGGAGGAGTGGGACCGGGAGTGGGAGCGGGAGCAGAAGCATCCCCTCCAGAAATCGGGTGACAAGTAGAGAAGCTAGCGGCGTCACCAAAAAGGCTCCATGATGCTGTACGTGTTCCATGTGGACGTCGGTCGCATGCTGAGCTTCGACATGAACGTGGCCCTGCAATCGGTGGAGAACCTAAAGGAAACGATTCAGAAGCTGCACAACATCCCCGCCGGAAACATAGTGCTTCTGGTAAGCGGCGGCGAGATGCTAACGCACTCCACCCAGGTGTCGTGCTACTCGGCGGGCACCGATACCAATCCCATCTACATGTTCCTCACGGGCGATGAGCGCCCGGCGCCCACGATATCCAACACGGATGCGGATGCCGAACTGCGTCGCCAGGTGGAGGAGAGCCATCGCCTGCCGGCGGCTCTCGAAACAGTGCGTCAGCGCTCGCAGCTGGCGCAGCACATGCGTGAGCTGGCCCGAAAGGAAGAGGCGCTGTGCGAGCGACTGGTCCACGAGCAGCACCTCCAGCAGCAGGGCTGGTCAGCGGTGGTGGCCAACATGGAGGACCTGACGAACGAGTTCCGCGATCGCTTCCACAACTTCTGCTTTTCCTTCGATCGGCATCTGCAGAAGCGAGACCAACAGCTGGAGCTGTTGCACAACTTTGCCGATGATCTCAAGCAGCTGGGCAGGATACCCATACTCCCGGCCCTCATGTCTCTGGCCGAGGCCGATTTCCATGGCTTTGACGAGTTGCTGGACAACGATGATGTCTTTACCGCCCAGCAGCAGCAGCAGCAGTTAGCGTCGCAACAGCCGCCAGGAGGCGGTCTCTCCGAGTCCTCACAGGCGGATTCGCCCAACAAAAAACTCAAGATGGGCGACGATGAAGCGGAAACGGATGCTGGTGAGCAGCAGCAGCAGGAGCGCGTTTCCCAGACCTCGACCAGCAGCAGTTCGCTGGCGCGTCGCCCCAACCTAAATCTGCTGCAGTGGATTAGCTCGAAAGGCAACCGCAGCGCCCTGCAACTTATGTCCGACGAGTGCATGCAGGGCCTGGACATCTTCAGTGCCGACATCTACGAGAAGCTCAAGGAGGAGGTCAAGCAGATCATCAAGATGGCCAACCAGGGTGACGTCAAGGAGATCAAGGGCCTCGGGGACCGCCTGTGCAAGCTGGAGGAGTTCAAGTTTCGCATTAAAAAGATGGTGAACGACCAGAAGGAGCAGGCCCTGGCTCTGCAGCAAAACGAGGCTCGGGCGCAGAATCTTCGCGACAACTCCGTCCTGCCGGATCTCTGCCTCTCGCATCGCTCCCAGCTGCAGGTGATGCTGGAGAACCATACCAAGATCCGCGAGTACTGCCGCTGCATAGCAAACTCAAAGGACGAACTGGGCAGGAATCTGCATACACGCCTGCGGCGGATCGTGTGGATCGAAAACGGAATGAGCGAGTTCGATAACCGGCTGCTGTTCAATCACCGGTGCTTGCTGCGTGCGGAGCGCCACATAAGCATAATCGAGCAAATCCACAGGGCACCGAGCACCTACGTGGCCGCCGTAGCGGAGGTGGTGCGCCGCAAGATCTTTTCGGACGAGTTCCGTCAGTGGGCCACTCGCCTATCCGTGGACTTCGACCGCATACACAGCGAGGAGTTGCGTCGACGAACGGAGTTCAATGCTAGTTTTAAAGGCCACTTCCTTGATATCCTATTCCCCGGCATGACCGACATGCCGCCCGCCTTTGCGAACGAGCATCCGCTGAGCTTCGACACGCGTCTACCGCCGCTGAGTCGTTCGGACATGGAGCTGCTCTCATCGCAACTCCCTGAATTTGCCGGCCAGCTGCAGTTGCCCGACATGAAGCCTGTGATAGAGTTCTTTGTCCAGCGCGGCAGCAACGTGAAGCAGGATCATCAGGGGCCGGGGCCGGACCAGGAGCAGGATCGAGAGCAGGATGGCCCACTGATAGCAGCACCTCGTTTGGCTGAGCTGCAGGCGCTCGCAACGGCCTCCGATTGTGAAACAGACACGGAAACGGAATTCGAGAAGCTCAGCTCCACGTCCAAGTGTGTGGCCACCTCGACGTCTACTAGCTTGGTGGAGCATGTGGCTCGTTCCACCGCCACCGACGAACTGCTCATGCTCAGTGCCGGCACTTTGACGGAGGAAAACTCCGGCAGCCTGCAGGAGATGCGCAACGCCATGGAGGATATGTCCAAGCTGGCGCGGGCCTGCCTATCTGAAGCTCGCTCCAATTTGAGTGCCTTCCGCAGCGATGCCGCTGGCTACCAGGACGACCTTCAATCCGAGCTGCATCTCTTGCAGGACAAGTTCAATGTGCTCCGAATGCAGTGCCAGGAGCGCGAACAGCGGTCGAGCGAGCAGCTGGAGGAGATGCGACTGAAGCTGCAGCTGGCGGAACAGGAGAAGCAGGCGGCAGTGGCCCAGGCCCGGGAGCAGCTCATCCATGAGCACAAAACGGAGCTGGAGTCGCTGCGGTGCCGCTTCAAGCTGATGACTTCCATGGAGCGTTCGCCCTCGGACAGCAGCCTCGAGAAGCTGGAGAGGCCGACGAGCAGTGCTAGTGTGGCCAGTGCCAATGCTGGCGTGGACATTGACCACTTGCTCACGCAGCAGCGCCAAGAACTAACGGCCCAAAGGGAGCGCGCCATCAGCGAGGCGGTCGAGTCGGAACGCTCTCTGTGGCAGTCGCGTCTCCTGCCCCTGAACTCTGAATCTGTGATGGCCAATGTGGGCATTCTGAAGGACATGCTGGCGGATAAGGAGCGGCAGCTGGATCAGTTGCGTGAGCAGAACAAGATCCTCACCCAGGAGACGTACCAGCTGAAGACGCGCCTGGAAATGATCACCAACGAGGACGGCAACAGCTGGTTAAAGGAGAAAATCGACTACCTTAACAAGGACAAGTGTCGGCTGGAGGAAGAGCTCAGTCAGGAGAAGAACCGGCGTCAGGAGATGGAGACAAGTGTGGCGGCCATGAGGAGGTATGTATGCCCTTAAGGACAAAGCTATCATGTTGCTAATATTGTCCCGCTTGCTCCCTTAGCTCTGTCTACGATCTGAATGTGGGTGGCGCCCTGACCCGTTCCAAGTCCAGCGGCACTTCCAGCCACCGGGCCATCGCCCTGGAGGGTTGTGCACGTGGCGATCTGGTCTTTGTGGTGTGGAGCATGCGCCATGCCCAGTTTATGGTCGTCCAGGACTCGCTCACCCTCTACTTTGTCCACGCTGACAGCTTGGCTGGTCTGCAGCTTACCGCTCCGGCGGCAGTGCCTGCGCCGGCTGGGGAATCCTCGCTGGTTGTGGCAGAACTGAATCAAATCCCGCTGCCCTATTACGCCATCGGACGGGTCATCGACAAGGAGTACTGCCAGGCGCGAAAGGTATGCCTCTCCCATTCAAATCTCTCTGTCCGAAGTGGCAGCTGCTTAACCCGTGTGTGTGTGGCTCTCTTTTGCAGGATGACAATCGCTATCGCGTCAGCAGGGGCTCCAAGTTCTATCGCATCAAGCTGGCGCCGTTGCCCTCGCGAAATGCAGCGCGGCGGGAGCGCTTAGAGTGTAAGTAGCTGCGACTCTGGCACCAGCGCCATGTGCTAGTCATTGTGAACTCCCAAATGGGCAAAAAAACAGAGATTACCATTTTCCTTTTGGTTTTTGCAGCCAGCTCGTCCGCCGTCGCAGCTGCCGCATCGCCCAGAGATGTCATCGACGCTGCCCCCGGCCATAGCGGCAGCGTCTGCGGCAGCAGTGTCTATCAGAGCTTCAAGCAGCGTACTGTGAGCATTACCAGCGTGAATGAGGAGGATGATGAGTCTGCTTCGCTGCTTAGCGAGCGCTGTCGCTACATTAGCGTCAGCGAGGAGGATGAGTTGCATGCTGCTGGAGGAGGCACACTGCCGGCGACTATAGCCAGTGCAGCTGTAACTGCAACATCACCAGCAGTAAGCGCCATGTCAACAGTGGCGGCAGGGACGACGACGGCAGCAACTCAAGCACAGTCTGTGATAACAGAGCAGCCAACGGCATCGAGCAAACTTAAATTGGATCTACTGTTGGCCTCTGCTGATATAATAACACAATCCCCAACACCACAGCCACCACAACAGCAGGAACAGGAGCAGCAACACGTTGAGGTGGCGAAGAGGGCATCGCCTGTGGCTGAACGAAGTCCGAGTCAAAGCATTCGGGAGTCGGAGGGTGCGGAACCGGAAACCCTTACCATATATGTGCCGCCCCCCAATCCCCCTGTATCAGTGACCACCACCACGACAACCCCCACTGCAAGTGCTACAAGCGTCCTGGCCAGCCTTAGTGTAGAGCCCATGCTGCCCATGTCCATCGTTGGCACGGCGGCGGCCATAAGCGAGGACTCTGACGAGTATCGATCGCTGGAGGGCAAGGAGGACGATGGCGATGCCGACCCGGATGATTTCCCCATTTCCGAATAGTGGGACTAACATTTAAAACTACAAGCATACATGCATACATACATACATATATACATAAGTGGCGTGTGTATCTCTAGGCTAAATCTCTTTAACTCTATGTAGGAACCAACAAATAGATAAAACCCCCAGCAAGTAAGCCACAGGTCAGGCCACAGTGACATCAACACACCCACACCGACACCCACTAGAAACCAACAGCCACAGCAGCAATGTGAAAAAGTTATATACTTAACTAAATCTTAAAGTTTACCAAGTGCAGAATATACGGATATATTCGAAGAAGAAACTGAAAACAATTGTTAAAACGCATGTAGGGTCTATGTCTACATAATGATATAATCTTATCGAACTCGATTCACATACCAACCACACACACACACACACACACACACAACACACGAGACCACAACCCAGGAGACCAATGCTTCGTGAGCGATATCGCACGTGTAAACGTTTAACGACTATCGTTTGAGATCCCAAAATTGAGGAAAACGAATCACGAATCGCTTAGTTCGTGGCAGTGAAAGTTTCATTTTCGATAGCCCGAAATCGGAAATTAAGCCCTGGATGATATCTTTTCGGGATGTTTTACGGTTACTATTGTGTTGTCGTGGGCGTAGAAACGAAACAACTCTCCGAGCGTTGATTGAAATCTCGCAATATTCGCAAACAGGCTCAAAAGAGAGTGAAAACAACGTAAAGAGTTCATTAAATGTTGTTTGGTTTTGATCACTAATTACTCTTTTTCCGAGTCCGTTTACGAACACTTTGCGATAGTTTCGTTTAACCATCGCTCTTTCGTCTACTGAGAAAACATGAAGTAAAAGATTTTCAAAAATTTTTATTTCAAATAAAAATAGTAATGTACTTTTACAAATTTACCATTTATGATCGAAAACAAATTACTTACATTGATAGTTTTTTCGTTTGAAAGTCATAATTTTTTTCATTTAGTGCCAAGAAGAACGTATTTCCAAGTCACATTATTAATTTGGTAGCAAGTAAAAAGAAATTAAAATATGAGAAAACAAAATTATATATTTTTTATAGGAATTTTTAAAAAGGCGTAGAACACTCATACACACCCACCACGCAACATGAACACACAAACACAATCTTTTTGGGGCTCAGCCTGCGAAAAAACACAGTTTTATGCTCAGCTTACACCACTCTCTCCTTACAACCCTGCCCCACCACAAAAATCCCAGAAAAAATCAAAAAGTTCTACTCTCTCTCCTGTCCCTGTATACCTAAGAAATTTTTGCTTTTTTGACCTTTCGTGTAAATAAATAAGAACGAATAGTTATATTTATGCCTTTGATTCATAACAAGGAAACACACTTGAAAATTACAAACAACAAAATAGATATATATATATACACATTTAATGATTTATGCGACAGTGAAAAGCGATACTTTTCAACGCAAGGTGTAAATAAAATCAAACAAACAAAACACATTAAAGAATACTTTAAACAAGTTAAAAGGAGGAAACCCGTGTAAAACGATAGTGTGTAACAAAAGCGGATCGCAAAATTGTCAAGCTTACAAAACAAACAAAAAACAAAAAAAAACAGTGTAAAATCAAAAATGAAATAAAAAAAAATTGTAAAGATTTCAAAACTATAACTGCTGTTTTAATCTACAGACATTCAAATTGTATAGGCTCATTTAAGGTAAGGGCAAATACGCTTTATTTACTAAGATGCCGCTCGCCAAACATTTTTTCGTGCTGGACCCAGCAATGGGTACAAGTTCTGTTGCCATAGAGACAGAGAGACCGCGCTCTAGAGCCGGTCGCTCTCTTGTAGGTATACAGCGGCAGCCGACGATCGTATGTGCCCACATGTATTCTCACACATGCTTCACCTGTACGCACACATGCAAGCACATTTTATTTTTAGATTTTTAAGCTCTCAACTTTGTGAGAACAGAAAATGGCTTGCATATGGCAATTCAAATGTATGGTCGTCAATCATCTTAGTAATTCTTGCGCCCTTTGGTAAGGGGCTGTCCACATATTACTTAATCTAATCTTCTAAATAATCAAGAGTAATTATTGAAGAAACCTCCTTCCCTATGATTGCCTAATCATGAAGAAAATATATAAATATAAAAAATGGGGTTTTACCAAATATGTACATTTTAATATAAAATAATTACGAACTCATTGTCCTAGACGTAGACCTCACTCACCAAATAATTGAACAATCGTTTACCGCCTCCCCCAAAACCAGAATCCAATCCAAGACCGCTAAGAGAATATTTACGTTGTGGATTTTTTGCATATACTCGATAGCTTATGTTTGATTCTTAACATGTTCAAAACCCGAGGTTATCTGAATGCTATAAAAAGATTGATATGCCAAATTCAATGATTTTCACTTTTTATTACGATGTACGATTTTATAGCACAGTTTTGGACAACTTTTTAAGTGATTTCTGCATCTGCAAAGTTAAAAAAGAAATCAAGTCTGCTCCATTAACAGATAACCGGTATTCAAAGCTTTTTTCATTAAATAAGAAGACAGATGGACATGTCTAAGTTAAATATTCTAATTGATCTCTGATTTATGGAGAAAAACACTTTAATCTTACATGGAAGATAGCTTGAGAAACTATTGATAGACAAATGTGGTTACACCCATCGTTGTTACGCATGTTCAGCAAGCACGGCAACTTTATTTTATTATTATCACCACTTTTGGTAGCTCTACTTTTTACTGTTTCTGAGATCTGTTGTCCCATACTAATAGACGGACATACATACATATTTAAATACATGGCTATATCGACTCCCCTGCTAATGCTGTTCAAGGAGATTCTACTTGCAGCTGTCATCCACACTTTCAGTAGGCATTCTTATCCTAAATTATTAAACAAATTTAGAAAAGAAATCCAATTCAAAATATAAAAGTCAGTTGGTTTACTTTATACACGAATAATTTATTAGGTGAATATTTAAATAGATCATATATAAATACAATATTAGGTAATTATAAGCCTAGGATTATTATGCATACTTTCGTATCGGCTATCTAGGCGTTAAATATTGGGGGGCTCCACAGAAATCTTCATGGTATTGAGATCGATTGAAAAAGTGTCCAAAAGTGTGCTACACTTGTCAATGCAACAATTGTTGTGTTCCGAATTTAGGAGCCTAAAATAAATAATTGCGTACTTTTCGACACCCTTTGAATGTATTTCAAAATCATTGAGATTTCTGTGGCATCCTTCTAAACATTTAGTTTCGCATAAAACGTGAACATTGTTTGCGTACTTAGAATCGAGTCAAATTGCTCTCTGACATGACTCTCGCCATTAGTTAATAATTATATGTGTATGTAAGCTGGATAATTAATTGCACATTCGTCCAAAAGCAAATTGGCGAAGGGATTTCACATGGATATCTGCCGGGTTTTGGTTAGCGTGATAAATTAGCCTTTTAGTTTGTGCTTCGTTGGGCAAGCCTAGGCCCGTACAACCACATAGCTATATACATGTACATACATATTCGATAAAAAGGCAACGCTGCTGCATCAGTCTCCGTTATACAAAAGTGGGCAAAGTTAGTACATACAAATTTCATTTCACATCTACAGCTAATTAGGCCACTTTATTTAAGAAGCAACTGGTGCTTGCTTGTGCTTGCAAATTGTCTATCGACTCTTGCTATTAATTTGGCTTCTGCTCTGGACCTCTTGATGCCAGTGCCTGTGTTTTGAGTACTTATTTTGGAGTATTTCGAATGGGTTTTTAATGAGTATTGTAAACAGAAATAGCAGTCAAACTAAACTATAATGATGTCATGAAAAAGTAATATCGGTAATTGTTACCAGGCTTTTATATTTCCGGTTTTCACTATTATTTTGGATACAAATTAGGGAACATTTTACGATGCAAGTGGTTTTGATTCATTATACTGTGAAATATAGCAATTTCGTAGGTATAACGTGAACTTTTAGCTCAAAAACAGTTATTCAGATACAGATACCACGATTTAGTTTTAGGCTTAGACTGTAAATCCATGTTGAGAAAATGCTTTGAGAATACTTAAATCGGAACCGGCCCGACGACAGTCTTTGACCTAAACGAGAATGATAGATATGTGTATATCTGACATATAGATATAATATATATTGAGCTTCCTTTGATGCTAGAGCATCCCCACTTCGTCAAAGTCCGCTTCAAAGATCCACTTAGCTGCCTCTCTGATTATTTTATGCTGGCTCCGCAAGCATGTCTGAACCACATCACGCGCAGTCGGAGTCGGAGTCGGAGTCTGGGCACGACTAGTGAATGGCTGTGGTTGCATCCAACGGTTGACTGGCCACCCCGGCAACGACTTTATTAGGCTCCAAAATAATTAAGCGTTAAATATGCTCCAGTTATTAATTTGCCATCGCGGTCGCGTCCATCCATCCACCTGATCCGTCGACTACGCCATGCTCCTCACAATATACCGCATTTTTTTAGGACTATTTTGCGCTTCCGGGCCACGCTGGATCCATGGCCCTTTTTGGCCGGTCGGAGCACAATGGTGCCACTGCTGGACTTGGTGAAAGTGGGACTGAAGGCACTGATTGTGGGCGTGCTGCTGCTGTAGGGCGGATGGCTGGAGTTTTGCTGGTTTCCGGCGGCCTGGTCGTAGCTCTGAGTCATCAGCTGATGGCACTTGGTGGCCAGGTAGCGGAAAACAGACGCCACATTGATGTCCTCCTTGACGGAGGTGCGTATCAGGCGGCAGTTGAGCATTTTGGCCAGCGTCTCCACCTCGTCAGCGGTGACCACTGCCTGCTCGATCAAGTCAATCTTATTCTGGACAATCACTGTGGGTATCTCATTGCACTCGTTCTCCACCTTGCGCTTCCAGTCCTTGATCGCCTCAAACGAAGCTCGATCCGTCGTGGAGAAGACCAGTACGGAGGCTTGGGCTCCCCTGTAGTAGGCCTTGGTGATGCAGTCAAACTCCTCCTGTCCGGCGGTGTCCCACAGCATTATGCGCACATCCTCGCCGTCGATCTCGATCTGGCGCTCCAAGAAATCCACACC
>JAEIIU010036144.1:0-11647 GCA_018874675.1 Drosophila baimaii
ACTTTTGTATGTTGAAGGTGCGATCGTCACTAGTTTTTTTACCTCGTTAAGAGGTGTTTTTGTCTGATATGACATATCGACAAAAATATCGCGCTCAATATCATATCGAAAATATCGAACACAAAAATTTAAAATATAGAAAAATATCGGCTTTTACATTAAAATATCGATTTGATCGATAATATTGAACTGATATCCGAAAAAATCGTTAAAATCAATTTTATTATTAGTTTTTTATAGTTTTACCAACAATAACAGTTTAAACTAGGCTTAGGCTCTTCTTTGACACAATTCGATATATGAAACAGAATATCGATTTATCGCCTTAACATTAAATATTAATACAATATCGATATATTTATCGATATCCGGAAAAACTCGATATAAATTTATGCGTTTTTACTTAAAATAAGTCATGTAATAAAATCATTTTAAGTACTATTAATTAGACATTTCATGGAACTTCGTGTTGTATAATTGGACTTAAAGAATATTTATTCTTTTTAATCACTTCCATGGCAATTTTTTTTCAATGTACTCTTCGCAAGTCAGTGGGGTTTCCTTTTTGGCGTCTCGTGTGTGTTCTGTTAGAAGATTGCGTCAAACATTTCCGCACCAAGTTGTATTTACATATGCCCAAATACACATTCGCACTCGCACTTTTATGTGTTATTTTCCTTGTGGGCTCGCTGCCTTTCTTAAATGTTATTCATGATCGTCGCTTTAGTTTATTGTTGCGGCGGTGTCTGAATAAGTGAAAGGGTATCACCGTTATGTTAAGGCGTTAGGATAGGCAAACAAAGCTTTTAATAAAATATTAAAATGGAGTTCTTTTAAGATCGTTGTAATTTTTTCTTTGAATTTAATAAGTTTTAATTTTTATTTTTGAAGGGGAGTTGAAGAGTATGTGTTTTCCATTTTGATGCCAAAGGCAATTTTTGTGTGTGGAAAGTATGACATTTTGGCAAATTCATTTCGGAGGTGTTGGTGCGAGTTTTATGTGTCTGTGCATTTGTTTATTTGGGCCTTTTAAGCAAAAGCCTTTGTGCTTCTCTCTCTCATGATTGTTGTTCTACTTATTTACGTTATATGTGTAGGTTTGTTGGTGTTCTCAATTATTCTGCCCTTTCATTGCTGCGCTTGCGCTTAGGTTACAAACGTTATATTTTAAATTACTATTTTTTATGTAATCGTTATAAAAAATTCGAAATTGTTTGTCAACAATTGTGACGAATATATCATATAAATTGCAAGGTTCCCTTTATTTTTCTTTAACACTAAAGGGTGTAATTAAAAACATTTTGATTTACAATATTTAATTATTAGGACGAAATAGTTCCATGAAATTCTCTTGCTATTTCAAACCTTTTTGTTAGTTAAATAAAATATGTTCTAAAAGCATCGCATGTGTCCTTAGGACGTTGTCCTGGCTAACAGGGTTGTGGAACATGCTAAGCTGGTTTATCGTCAAGGATTCTAATCTAAACAATTGTTGCAGAAGAGAAACAAACACAAAACTAAAATGTCTTCTTATATTTTTGTTTCTATAAAACTCAATACGTTATTAAGGAGATATTAAATATTTAAGGACATATTAACTTAAAAACTAAATAATTTGAATTAATAATTAGGAATTAGCTGCACAATAATTATATATCACCAGAAATTCCGTGCTATCTTTTAGCTACTTACGTAGTTTTTCACAAAAATCATCTTTCATGTTAAGATTTTAATTTTATAATTTGTTTCAATATCAAGTTAACTTTTTAAAACAGTAGTTTCAGTTTTGATCTTTAATGAATCACTTGACATTTTCTTTGCATAGATTTCTTGAATACTTTTGAAAATAGGTCCTTCTATTTCACATATACGTTTATTAAATTTTAGTTTAAGCTTTTTAATCACTTTGACAAAACACCGCCAGAAAATAAATTCCGAAGCAACGCTAGGAAATGCCAGCTCACAACTGATTGATAAAATTTTTCTACACCAAAAGTATGAAATAAGAAAATAGCAACACCGTCAACTTGTTTGGTGCTTGTTGTTGCTGTTGATAGGAAGTTGCCGTCAGCCAGTCACTCAGTTATTGAGTGAGTGAGTGAATGGGGGAGCATAATTATTGATAAAACAAGACTAATTTCATGCCAAGGATATTCCATGTTTATGAATGAAGTGGCAATACCCCCACAAAAGAAAATTGATTTTAAATGGTTGGAAATCAGGCAAAAAAGGAGGAGAGCACTCACCTCGCGACGTTGGGTGATTCATGAGTATCGATAGCGGGCACTCGTCATCGTCGAGTATGTATTCCGTTCCATCACTGTTGACCTGCATATGGAAAGAATTATGAATTTGATTTGTTTAGAACTCAAATGAAAATATACTAGAAAGGCTATTGAAAAATATTCAAAGCATTTTAAAGAAATAGAGTGTTCTCATACTGAGTATTCTTGATTTTATATTAATTTAATTTTGTCCGAAGATATAAACAATTAGACCGAACTAAAGACCCCGAGTTGGCTAAACGCTTCATTACAAAATTAAAAGGGTGTTAATCCAATAGATATTTATTGTTTACTTATTTTATAATTTGTTTAAATGTGCCTATATGCCGGAAACACTATATCAGGAGTGCTATAGATATTTCTGTGGATTGTAATCAATTGTAAAGGTGTCTAAAATTATGATTGGAGCCCTTGTATCCTATAAAAAAATCCTATAATATAACTTACTATGAATCTGCTACATACAATTCTTCATGATTTCTATGTCTCCCCTGTATTTCTGAACATGAATTATTTTACATCCGTGAATTAAATAAAAAATTCTTCTACTACCCTCGGAGTTCTTTTTAAAACTTAAAATAAGAAGAAACCTAACTTCAGGAAGTTTAAAATTGTATAACCTTGCAGATATGAACATTAGCTGTATGTGTTGATTTTCCCAGATTTGCATAAACAATTACCCATCGCTCGTATGACAGAAATATGACATAGTCGTACGATTTAAAAAATAAATAAAAATCGTAATATCGTATTAAACACTGATCTAATTCGGAGTAAGTTGAAATATGTTGAATAACAACAAAGTTAAAATTTCTTTCTAATAATTCTAATCGTTCATATGAAAGCTATGTGAAAAAATACTATCTGGAAAGTTTCCTTTTTATGGCTCTCGTACTGCGAGACTAGTTTGCGTAGAAACTGTTAGACGGAAAGGCGTACATGGCTAGATCGACTCGGCTATGATTGCTGTTCAAGAATAGTTATACTTTTTATGGTCATAAATTACTATTTTACTGCATGGTACAGGTTTAAGTGGTTCTCAGAAAATAAATTAATATAGGAAATGAATGCCCTATTCCAAACTACTTGTTATCAACCCAGATTATAAATAAACGTATCTCCTACCTGAACCAGGCAATAGTGCAGGGGATCGGCCTTTTCCAGACCGTATTTGGTGAGCATTTCCCGCACAACAGCCTGGGCGCAGTCTCGGATAGAGAGCAGCAGTGTCTTGTAGGGCACATCCTGGCAGAGACTCTCGCCGTAGATCTTCAGCGTACCGCCCGTGTCAGGACCGCCATCTCTGGAGCGAAACTGTTGCAGCTTCTTTTCCAGCTTCTGTTGTCTTCGCCGCCGCATCACGGCCTCCGGGTTTGAGATCGATCGTGTGAACGAGGTTTCTGGCAGTTCGGTGTACAGTTTCCCAGCCACGGCGTCGCTGCCATCGCCGCCACCACCGCCGACATTGCCATTCATGTGGGCGGAACCGGCAGGTCCACTAATGCCGTTGCCCAGACCCAACTGACTGCCATTGGAGGTGGGCGGATCGGAGCTAAGCTTGGCCATCTTCTCCTTTTTCTTCTGCTCCTTCTTCTCGCGCTTGGAGAGCTTGCGCTTGAAGTTCAGATCTGTTTGCTCGATAGGCTAAGGGGATGAAATTAATTAGGTATAAGGAACTATTTTGCCATGAAGATGCACTACAAACTCACGGTGGTCTTCTGATCAATGTTCTTGAGCAGGAACCGGCCCTCGCGATCGTCGATGTGCCAGTTGAGCTGCACCAGCAGCGGTTTTTCGTCTGCGTTCAGTCGACGCTCCTCGCCATTGGCATGCACCTCGTACAGAGCGTAATTCGGCACGGATAACATCCGCATATCGGGACGGAATTTCTCAATTAGTGTGTCTGGGGGTTGATGTAAAAAGAGATTAAATAGGATCGTTAATTCTTAGATTTACTTACCTATGACATCTGTGACAGTGGCATCGGAAGCCACTCTAATACATTTTGTGGCCACTTTCTGGCCAGCATCTTGGAAGTAGAAGCGCATAACGCCATGGAAGAGCAGGTTCTGTCGGAAATATTGATATTGTAATTGAATTGAGAAGTATTTGAATTGCATGGACTCACCTCGTCTGGCTCGGAGAGCGCAAACAGATCCAATCGATTGGCATTCCATTGCTGTATCACTGATCGAACTGCCTCGCGATCCAACATCTTCTTATCATGTGACATACTGTACAGGTTGTATTGGGGGAAGGGAGAGGGGTCGTCTCTTCTTAGTTCTGGGACCGTTTACCGTGTTGTGACTCCAGTGTGACGTCGTTTTTATCTTCGTTTCGTCGGGGGAGGAGGCTTTGACTATCTGTAAACAGGCAGAAGGAACATTTTATAAAATTAGATTCTGGGTTTACAACTTCCATGAAAGCATCGTAAATGGAGAGGGCGGAATCAGAAGCGAAAAGTAAAAAGTTGGCGCAGATGTGGCAAACATTAAATTTCCGTTGCCAAATGTAAACACCGATGGATCATGTCGAGGGGGCCGAAAAAGTAAGGGGAGACATTGTAAATAGGCGTCTGTTCACCTACAAACAATGATGAGGAAATCCAAACAAAATATGCTGAATGAATGAATGAACTTTAAGAAACATTCCTTGAATTAGTTCTCAGGGGCAGCAACACATCTACAGTGTTATTTTAGCTAAATTAATAGCCACATTCCATTGCAATATACCACACTACAATGTACATAGGTGATTCCACTACACAGATCATTCGGCGGCATGTGAATGGCACGGGCGGGAATCGGACTACTGTATCCTATAGCTGCCATAGAAACGATCGGTTTAAATGTTAACTTATTACATGTTTTCTATATTAAAATAATATAGATATGGAGATTTTAAAATACCTAGTCATTCCCCCATCTTCCAGGGGTAAGGAAATAAATGAGCTCGCTCATGATTTACGATCGGTTGAGCTAGCGTTTCCAGAGAGGGCGGGGAATGATGGGTTTCTCTGGCACATGTTATCTACCACATAAGTATATATGACAATCGTCCGCCCTCGCTACGAGCCAATTAAAAGTTCCATTACAAGATCGTATCTAACCAGAATTTCCCCCACCAACTTTCAGCGCTCAGCGACCCTAAACAAATAACTTCATCAAAGCAGAAAATTTCAGTGCATTTGTACAAATAACCTCAAGACGTTATATGCTCTCCGGCGGGTGTGTAGAGTAGGTAACGTTCAAAGTTCAGTAAAGTTATTTCCAAGAGAAGAAGTGATGTCAAACAGCGGAACTATGCCTGAACTAAACTATTCCGTTCCAACCCTCTTTTCTCATTCGAGTTCTTTAAACTTTTGCGCTGCTATCTGTGTTGGTATTCTTTTTCCCGGGTTCGGTTTTTGTTCCGTCTTGTAAAGGTAGTTTAATAACCGTCAACGGTTCCGCTTGGAGGCACCCGTCGTCTGTGCACTGAAACTTGTCGATTTACAGAGCAGTCGCTCTCCATAAGGAGGGTTCGCGGTGGAGGATGGGAATGGGATGGTAACCGTTTAAGTAAAGCTATTTCCACAATTTCCGCGAGGGCGTGCGTTGTCAGTGGGAATTGCATTTCGAATTTTTTGTTTGTCCTCAAGCAGCTGGAGTTTTAATGCTTCGAGGAATAACCAACCAGAGGTGTGGTAGTAGAGGAGTCCTTGCTGCATTCAGGCGTAACCAGTAAAAAGGGTTTGTTTAAGTGTTTGGGTATTTTTCGTTTTTGGTTTCCCAATTTGCATTTCAATGGTTGCCAAGGAAGATATTTGTTTTCAGGGTTGATCGGGCTTAAATGGAACGGGATGCGTTAATATCGGAATTCACAGATAAAGAGGGAAATGCTATGAAAACATTTTCATTTTAGACCACAAAGTTCATAAATGATTTGTATACTTATTCTCCAAAAACAAACTGCAATTCTTTCGGTTTTAAGTACTCAAGCTATAAAAGGGCGAATACACTTAGCTTAGACCTTTTGTGTTCTCTTTAAAACAAAAAGCTGGCTCTTTTAATATTTGGGCCACAAAAATCACTAGGATTTTCCCACATTAAATCTCCTATCTAGTCTCACATCGCCAAGAGATAAAAAATTAATTTTATTATCACAACCACGATTTTCCCATGACGAAAGAATGTCAAAATTCTTAACAAATTATACGAAATGTTGGGACATACGGAACAAACAATCCGTTCCAACTGACGAGCATAGAAAAATATTTAAATTGCTTCCTCGAAGAGGGGGACGGACGAAATGGATTTCCAGGTACGCGGACAGAGACAAACCCTGTAATTGTTGTACAACATTATTAAAAAGACATAAAGGTGACATTTACACCAACAAAGTGGTGTCGTAATTGCCGTAGTTGCTGCTGCTGATTTGAGCTGCGAAATGCGCCCGAAAAAGATCGCGAGAGGCGAGATAATAAAACGAATTAAAAACGAGCCGGAAAACCGCAACAAAAGAAAAGTGTCGCTTGGGGACTCGAAACGGAGAAGAGACACGAAAACATAGAAAAGACCCAAAGAGAAGTACCGCAATAAGAGGCGCATAAGCAAAAAGCAAAGCCCATTGAGGAAAAAGGGGTGAATGTACGAAGACAACAAAATACGAAACACAGATACAGATACATTTACATTTGCAGATTCAGATACAAGCACAGATGAGGTCATGAAAATAGTTAAGAGTTAAATATGCTTTTTAATATTAATGTACTAAAAAATCGTAAAAATCTTTTGAAATACTATTTTTCCTTATTATTGTTTACCATTTCATTATAATCATATAGATATAGATAATTTAAATCAGAGGTTTATAAAACAGTAATATTCATAATCGGTGTTAACAGCCAAGTCGATCTAGACACGTCCGTCTGTCCATTTCTATGCTAGTCAACTCTCAGCTTTGGATCTTTATGAATGAAACTTTACAATTATTCCTTCTTTCATTGCAAACAGTATATAAATCGGATCTGGACGGATCGCACTAAGAGCTACATACATATATGTCAATTAATATGGTAATCTGGGAAGTTACCTTTCCTTCTTGGCTTTATTCGGTTCTAGAACAAAATAAACCCAAGTAACATTTTAGAGAACTTTAATTAATTTATTTCAAGGTTAGTTATTGGTATTTGTTACTCTGAGTACTGTGTACGTTGATTTTTTGGCAAGCACCTGTAAAGTTACTATTTAAGCCACACCTGGGCATCTACAGATACAGATACAAAAGAGCAACCAAAGTTTCTGAGAAGCACCAAACCTCACGAAGTGGGTCTGGGACATGTAAAATTGTTGCTGGCCTAGGCATAACTAAAAGGTGTTTTTTCTCTCTCACCGCTGTTTTTTTCTTTTTTTTTTTAATTTTTTTGTGCAGCTGTCGCTTTGGCACCTGCAGCGCAGCAATAGACTCGCCTCACCTCGCATCACCCCTTCACCTCTCTACCTGCAGTTCATGTTTGCAAAACTCGTTGCCGGTTGCAGTTTTTTTTCGGAGTGTGTGTGCTTTATTTCAATTCATTTCGGGGTCAGTGGGTTTGTAAAACAAACGGAAACGGCCAGAGGCTGGAAAAAAATAAATACAGACGATGGGGGGAAGTAACTAATCTGAAGTTCCTCTGGAGGAAACACCTGAAACGGTATATGCAAAGAGAAAAGGCAAGAACTACATTTATACCATTGGCCGGTCTATCAATGCGATAAACGAAGACACCTAACTATTAATATAAATACGAAGAATTGATTGCTCCAATGTACTATGGGTAACAAGCGCGAAATTTGTACAAACATGGCTAATTTTATGAAATAAAGGAAACGAAATTATCAAAGGCAAATTATGTGTAAAATTGGAAAATGCTATCTGCAGTGTATACAAAAAACCGGCATTTGCCCAATAGTGAATTGTTCAAAAACACAATATTTTTATTAAAAATATTACATGGCATCGGATGGAAAAAGGGTAAAAACGTGATTGCATACAAACGAAAAGGCATTCAACTTATTATGGTTATATACTATTTTTGTCAGTGTTTGGGCGGCGCCTAATTGAAAGTCAATAACACAGTCAATAAGTCAAGTGCCACAAAGGCAATACCTCTAAGTAAATTAGCAGATGAGAGAGCTAAGACCTCCATAAATGACAAGGCAAAGCTGACCAACAAATAAAGGTATAAATAAAAAATGTAAAAAAAAAAACAAAGAATAAAAAAACGTTAGCCATGACACGAACCTTAACTCACTCCTTGTTTTTCTGCATTTATTCTTTCGGTCGATTGCTTTGTTAGCTCTTTTGCCCGGTTTGCTTTGATCTGATTTTCTGTGGCTTCTCTTCTGTTTCTGTTTTTGACTTAGGCCCGGCTTTTTTTAAGCCTGTGACACTTTTACCAGCTAAATAAATAACAGCTAAATATAGAAATAAATAAATAATATACCAACTGGACATGTATGACTTTAAAAAGTTGTTCTGAAAAGTGATTAAACATTTGAATTTTATTAATATTTACCAACTATTCTTAGCAAAGATCTCTCTCAGGCAGAAAAATATCTTAGGGTTTATATTAAAAGCCACATTATAACTCGAATCGAGTTATTTATCAAGAATATGTATTAAAAAAGTTTATTTTGTTGTATTTAATCATTGATACACAATGTTTTAACAACCTTTACTTAACTCATCATTTCTCAAAAGGTGGGTCAGCTGTTTCAACCTTATTTAAGCTTTTAACATAATGATTATTATTAAAATAATTAAATAAACTACTCATAAAATATACCCTTTCCATTTTTCACTTCTCCCTGCGATGTTTTTGTTTGTAATCCAATTTTACCGTCTTCATTCCTTGACGTACAATTATTTCTTTCTGGCGACACATTTCAGCTTCTGCTGAAAAGTGCTTTGATATTTTTTATAATTTTTGCTGTTTAGTCATGTAACTGTTGTTGGCGCTTTATTGTTTACCTTTTGGCAAAGATTTTGCTGCGGCACGAAAATAAATATGAAAACAATTTTCCCTGGGAGCGAAGAGGAAAACAATAAACCGGCAAACGGCTTCAAAAGGCATACCAATGTGGTTGTTGACTCTTTTTTGTGTTTTTTTTTTTATGCCTTCTTTTTTGTTATTGTTATTTGTTTAACGCTTTTTGCGTTTGCCTTTGGGCTTGTTGACCGCCGAACTGAGCAGGAAGCGAGTGATGAGCCCCAAGAAGTCGCCATATACACATACAATATGTATGGAACATAAAAAGACAAACATATAGTCACTGTAAATGACTCAAGCTTGATTTTTTTTTTGCTGCTGGGCCACGCTTAATTGGTTGACGGAATTGGGTTGAGCGCAATTTTTAATGAGCCCTGAATTGTTGCTAGACAACAGGTGAGCGGTACTGGGGGGATCGGTTGGAGCCTCTGACTCAGCGTAGGAGTAGAAAAAGTAGAGAAATGGATCTGAAAGCACATCCAAGAGCTGGAGGAACTTCCAAGCGAATTACAGATGGCATGACTAATTCATGGGAGTTGTGAAATTAAATTGTGAAATGAATCTAGTTGGATGGGAGCAACAAAACTGTGTTATTTCCGTCCAATTAATTAATCAAAGTAATAAAGGAGCCAAGACAAAAAAAAACGTAATGAGAGAAAACTTAATAAAATGAGTTCTAACTTTAGATATATTATTAAGATTGTTATGATACATTTCCTAAATTATCTATTTCATATAAATTGACACTTTTTTTAATTATTGAGATTTGCATAAATAGTTTACATTATTTTTATCACAAATTTGGTTCACATGGTTAATAAGTTTAAAATATATGGTTTTTCTTAACTTTGTAAACAACAAAATAACAATTTAATATGACTTATTTGAGCACAAATAGCTTGAATCAGCTTTAGTGGAATACCGAAGCAATCAAGATAAACACGAAGATAAGGCAGATCAAGATAAAGACATAAATATGTATAATCAGTCAACAACCTGTTGGCCGATAAACGAAGTCGTTGGAAAGAAGAAAAACGTGGGACAAAGCAAAACAAATATTTGGCCCAATATGGGCAAACTTCATTAATTAACACAGACGGAGAGCTCGCGGAGGCCTCAAATCACGCTGAACACTATAGCATACATACATATATACATACATATGTATATAGGCACGTCTATATATAAATATCAGCAAACAGACCAATATCATGGCTAATAGCTGCAGCAACAACAACGATAACAACGGCATCGATAGAGAAGAAAAAGAAGCGACAAATAAACCACAACAAGTGAAAGTTGATTAATAGTTTCCGTTTATGGTGAAGCGTTTTCTTTTCCACTATTTTTCAGTTTATTTCTTTTCTCACATTTTGTGTCTCTAAACATATCGCAAAAATATTTATTTCTCGTAATTAGCACAACCAGCACGCAACTCATACTCAAAATAAAAATGTATGAGTAATGCATGCAGATATAAAATTAATGGAGTGGTAAGGGGGCGAGGGTTCTCCTCCATATTCGTGCATTTTTGCATGCGCGCATAATTAAGTAATTTATTGTTTAATATTTATGATTATTTGCGGCTGCATTTGCATTCACCCATACCCCTTGCGCAAACACTCAACGAAAGTATTCGGGGTTTGGGAAAATGTAGGTCATGGATAGGAGAAAAAATTACAAATGGTTTATAGAAAAAAAAAAAAAAACATGTTCCTACTTTTGTGTACAACAATCGAGAGGATAAGTTAGATATGATATATCATATCGAAAATATATAGAAATTAGTTCAATGAACATTGAAATTTTAAATATTGAAAAATATCTTTAACTTTAAAATATCGATATTATCGAAAAATAGTGGAACAATTTAATTTAATTTTTTTTGTCGATTATTTATCGCAAATATATAATAACGATAAGGCCACATATCGAAGCAGTATCCATATGTCGATATTTTCTGACATCCTCAATCAATATGTATCGAAAAAGTTCACTTGTAGAGTTGAAATAAAGTCGTATTGCAGATATGTATATGCGATATTTTTAAGCTCTTGAGAAACCGAATATATGTAAATATATCTGGGAAAAGGTCACAAAACAAAGTACATTCCCATAGGGTCCTTTGGGCATAATTTATAAATCAGAGGTACGATTCAGTCGAGACTCTTGAGTTATAAGTACCTACCCGTTGCCTATTGCATATTCTCACAGACGAATCGGGCACACCCTCCTGTTCAGAAATTTATGGGAAATTAACTAATTAAGTATGCATGGATCATCGTGTGGGGTGCGGTGCGGCTGCCCAGGCAGACTACGGATGATCTGGCATGCATAATTATGATTCGGT
>JAEIIU010036281.1:0-43617 GCA_018874675.1 Drosophila baimaii
GGCATAAAGCACTCCGGCAGGTGTCGTGTCAACACCTTGTCAAACTTTCCCTTCGAGTGTGCCAATTGCTAGCAGGTGGCGACAAGGACTTGGGCAACTTACTTCTATTTCAATGCATGTCAACCGGAGAGTGTCAGTCGCCCTTTTTTTGGGTTTTCGGTGCCACGGTGCGCATAAATGGAAAACGTGCTGAACTCGAGTTGCCCGAGTTAACTGTTTCACTTTACCTTTATGTAGTACTTCATGATTCTCACCTGCAGAGGGAAAAATCAAGCGTATCAAGCTTAGAGGAATAAATTATTCACATTAGGCTCTCTAGTTTATCCCCAAATTTATGTCTAGGTTACTCTCAGCCTTCCCCAAGTGTAAGTCTTAATATTAACCTTTCATATTAGGCTCCCCATTATATTCCCAACTTATTCCCAGTTTTCCTCCAGTGTACGTTTTTATATCAACCTCTCCTAGGCACCTGCTGCTGCTTTTTTCGAGCCAACGCTGCTCTGTGTGCAAATCATGATTGACATGCGAATTGCTGGCAAAGTAAGAAAACTGAGTTTTCTGCAACTGACTTTGTTTGCATTCCGTTGCCTTCTCTCATTACTTTCTCGAATGGGAAAAGTAACTTGACTTTAATTAAGCAAACAGCGCTGCGAACGGAGTTGATAAAAGTTTGTCCAATTGATTTTGCCAAGTGCTCTCGTTGTCGTAATTTTATAAACACAATTTAAAACACAATTTGTGCGGGACAAAAGTTGTGAATCATTAAACATTTTCAAGAGGTTAGTTCTGCCGACTGATACAAGTAATTTGAGTTGGCCATTCATAACGAATTTCCCCACTACTTTCCATGGAATTCAATTAAGAAGTTTTCGTGTCGGCTTTGGGAGGGCAAACTCTACTCAGATACCAGATTGTTCGTGGAGGGTAGGGAAACCCCTTAAAGGATTTCTATTCATAACATAAACTTTCTTAAAGATTCTCAAAGCGGCTTGGCCTTCGGAGTTTTCACTGGGCCCAAAAACCAAGGCCTCCCATATAGTGAAAGAGAATGAATAATTAAATATAAAACTTGTGACAGCCTAGGTCAAGGCAGTTCCTATTTATGATGACAAATTAATGGCACTGTCTGCGAGGCATCTCCATATTCTCGGCAGGGATTGCATTATTAAATGACGCGGCTGGGGAATTCAGAGTTCATTTATTATTCCGATCCACGGCTCGTTATCTCCCGAGTGGGGACTCTGCAGCCGTATCGATTCCACTTCACTGGAGAACTCCGGAGCAGAACTTGCCTTGTCATTTTTGCATTCGCAGAGCGAAGTTTGAATTATTGGCAGCATAAAAACGGCGACAGCCAAGTGCGTGACGTACGGCTGCAGCTCTCCCTCCAGCTCTCTCCCCCATGCTTTTCCGAGCAAATTGCCGTCCATTCAATCAGCATTTCAAGGACTTGAAGTGACAATCATAATGCAGTCGTTGCATGGGGAATTTGCTTTGTATCTGACGGATGTGGCGAGCGCTCAAAAGTAGGCAGCACAAAGTGGGGGCTGCACAGCCCTGAGAGCGTCTGAGATTTCCGCTCTGTGACAGGTAATTGACTTACAACACTTGGCACTGCTTAACAGACACACTTGACGGCGGCGAAGGCCCAGGAGTCCCTACCAGCACCTCCTAGCGGGAGAGGCCACAGAAAAGCAGAATAGATGAAAATGCCTGACAGAGTTAAAGCCAACGAGGAATGCTAAATGCTGCTGGTTGAAAATTATAAACTATACGAGGAGATATTTGTCCGTTTGGCCACCCCAAAACGCTTCCTTCTCCCCAAATCTGCATCCCTGCCGTCGTCGCCCCACTGACTGACCCTGCCGGCGCTCTGTTGCTCTTTGCTTCAACAGGCGAAAGTTTATGGCCAAAAGCCACAACCCCGGCCACCCACAAAACACCCCCAAAAAGACACACACAGACACACACTGCCTGGAGTATCCTTTGACATGCCGCAGAAGTGACCTGAGAGCAGGAATTGCACGTAGCCGAAACTTGTTCGTAGCTCACTTTCTTTTTGTTCTATGTGTGGGTATTTTTTTTCGACTCCGCTCTCCTGCTGCTCCTTCCGCTCCTTCGGCTCCTTCGGCTCCTTCTGCTCTTTGTGCATTTTTGTGCTAAGTTCTCTCTATTATTTGCTCCGACCACATTTTTCTAGTTTTTGCACGTTTCTACTTTATTACCGGCCATTCTCTCACCCCCCCTCCCGGCCACATAGCTTTTATGGCCTCGTCGACACAAAAAATGGCTCCCACTGAAATAACAACAAAAGCCGGCAGACAGACAGACAGACAGACAAACTGCGGTCAAGATGGCCAAGATGGGCCTGCAAACTCGCATCTCCACTAGCTCCTTTGTGCCGGCCAATTTCTAATTTCGAACATTTACAGCCATATAATGTAATGTTTGTTTCCAACCGCACGAAATGCCGATACTACATAGATAACTTAACAACTTAATGGCAGGCCGCAAGTAAAGAAACTTTATAGCAATCTCCGGGCCAGAGGGGATTGGGATTTGGATTTGGATTGGGATTGAGCTGGAGCTGGAGCTTGAGATTTGGATTGCGAGTGGGATAGGTTAGCACACAAAGGGAACTGGGTAAAAACCAAAAAGTGAACGACAACACTTTGCCGAACATAAATCAATTGGGAGGCGAAGGATTACACAGTGAGAAGTGATAAGGTTGCATATCTATCTATTTATTTAAAGAATTAATTAAAGAGTAAATAAATAGGGATCTTTAGGTATTTATAATTTTTTAACCACAAAGAATACAATTTATTTTAATCATTTATGTGTCACATTATTTTTCTATAAAGTTTCTTTTTTATTCCCCTGAATCTGTGATTGAAAAGTGTGCCTTGAAATGTCAACAGTTCTAATGGATTCCTCTTCTTGTGTGCCCATTTCCAGCAGCATCTTTGTATTGTGAGTGTAGGACATGCCTCCACAAAAGCCAGGCCAGAGAATCAGAGCGATTACTTATGTCAGCACAAAAACACAAAGCAGGACAATGGATCCAGTGCAAGTGTCCCCCAGTGAAGTGGGAGTGAGAGTGTGGGCGTGCCATTAGCAGCATCCTCCGCCTACTGCCAAGAGGTCAACACAAGAAGGACTCCCTTCTTGCAGTGCACCTGCAGGTAGCAGGCAGCAGGGTGCAGGGAGCAGGATGCAGCTGCACTGGCTCAACAAAAGCCGTGTGGGATGCAAAAGCATTTCGAGGTAAACATGTTGGCAAAGTGTTACAAGTGTTGCCAATCCCTTTGGCTGCTTGGCCTGCGGTTGCCCCCAAAAGCCGACGGAGACCGAGTTTGGCCAAGTGTAAGTCCCCGGCTTAGGACGGGCCAAAGTTGGCTGACGATCGGAAAAGTAGTTTGCATGACGCAGTGTCGGGATTATAAACAGCTTGACTTCTGCCCCTGGAAATGAGCAAATCAAGAGCCCGCACAACAATGTCGGGTCAGCCCGGGGGGGCATTGCATATTTATAGTGAAAACAACTTTCTCGGTGTCGTGATTTATGAACGTTTCAACTTTTCCACCTTATCAGCAAAAGTTTATCCCCCTTCCCATACCGGCAGTCTGGGGGCATATGGCTGCGTAGGTGAGCACTTTTAATATGCACACAGACGCAGGCCCCATCCGCCAGCCGCCAGCCGCCATCCGCCAGCAAGCAGACCCACAAAAGCCAAGGGCAAACTGCGGGCTGGCTGGCGGCGTCTAAACTTTGGCGCACAACAAAATTTCGCAAAGCATTTTATCACGTTACGCTTTCAACTGGCTATAAAAATGCATTCACATTCTGCTTGGCTGGCTCTGACATGCGCCATTTTGCCATCACCTTGCCAGCTCCCCCGGAATTCCGAGTCCTACAACCCCAAAATGCTGCTCCTACTCCTCCTCCTCCTTCTGCCCCCTAAAAGCAGCGCAAGAGGGGTCTATAAAAATTATGCCCCTAAATCGGGCAACGTTGATGTTGATAGTGTTGTAGACGAGTTGATTGGGGCCGTATTTACCCTACTCAAGCGCTGACAGCGCCACGCTAAGTAAACCTTTTCTGATTCCAGTTCGAAAATCGATTGCGAAATTTATAGGGCGGCGGCGGCCATTGTTAGTATTTGCTTTATGGTGACTGTTTTATCGTGTTTACTGGAATTAACTCAGTTTATTATCGGTAATGCCCAGACACTGAAGGGATTTTATATTATCTACGAGCCTGGGTTCTTTATTGCGCTGGCTAGAAAGGATAAGGATTTAGGTGTGGAAAATGTACTTTAAAGTTCAAATATTTGTTTAGATATTTTACTTTGTTTAAAATAATATAAATAACTTACATGGAAAAATAATCGAAGGGTTAGATGAGCAATCATAGGCTTGTTAAGTTTCCAAATGACACGAATTATATATAAATAAATTAATAAGCAATGTATTATATACTGATAATTCCAGCCCATTTTAGTCGGGAAAGAATAAGATATAAGATAAGAAATTAAAAACATCCCTTCTTTGGCAACAAATAACATTAGCATTGCCAAAGTTAATGTGAAGAGGGCCCCAGTAATTCTCAAGTCAGGATTCTGTGACACGCTCGCATATGCGAGAGCGTCCTTGCTTTCACAAAATATATCAATGTATTTTGTATATAAAATTAAGGCGAACTATACCTTCAGTTGGCTAACGCTCAAGATAGAAAATCCAGGTGATACCAATTAACATAAATAATAAATTAATAATTTAGAAAGACACCGAAATTAAAAAATTAAAAATTAAAAATATATGGGGAATTAAGAGAAAATTCCCCCCTTCAGAGTTCCTCCAAGGATCCATTGGCCATATTTACTTTCCACAATATTTTCCCTGGTTTTGTGTGTCGATATAAGCAATTAATTTACAGTTGAGTAGCTGCATCCAGGTTGAGCAAATCATATTTAATTAAAAAATGCTACCATTCATTGTTAATTGAACTCACTTAATGGCGCAGGTCAGTATCGTCGTCGGTCAACAAACGGGAGAGACTTGTGCGGGGGCATGCCTGGATTTAATTGATTTAAAACTCTGATCTGGAGCAGACACGTCAGCCATTGGCCATTGGTCACGGGTCATAAAAGTGAAAGCGCAAACACAATTATGTATAAATATTGAACAACAATAAATAAAATATCAAATTAACACCGAACACAGAGGCGGGGCGGCAGTGACAGGTGCTGTGGAAGTGGCACTGGCAGTGGCAGTGGCAACGGGCTAACCTGGCCACAAATTGTTGTTAAACAAATGTTTTCGGGTGCAAAAACGACGGCAGAAGCCAAATAAATTGCAATATTCATGACAATTGTAAACACATTCGCACACGTTTAAATGCAAATAGGAATACAATGTGAAAGTTTGCATTTCCTTTGTGTGCATACAAATTATATTTTGTCAATTGAAAGGCAATGGGAGCGGCAAAAATGCGAGCATGTGTGCATGCGATATTTCATTACAGCATTTGGAATTTCCAGAGTTTTCCCTTACGTTCTCAATTATGCGATAATTAAATATGCAGACCCTTTGGGCGATTGCGGCTAAGGGTCCTTAAATATTTTAAAATTATTTGTGCGTCGGGTTACACGTAATCGCTCTTTGTTAGATTGCAGAGAGAGAAGAAATTGAATATTTTCATAGTATCGCCATTAAATATTAACCCTCCCTTCGTTGTGATTAATAACCCATTATTGCCAGTTGCCAATCATTGAATGGCTTTCATGGGAAATTGCTGCCAAGACAACCAATAGTTGTTGACAACAGATATTTTAGTGGGCCATCGGGTAAACAACTCTCACCCACCGACAGGCAGGACCTGGCAGATCCTTTATTTACGCCCCGTCGAAGCGGGCGACATAAATTGGCCTCTGCAAGGTGCAAATTGCCAACAATAAATTGTAATTAATGATTTATGGAGAGGCTGTCACTTTGGTTTGCCAGCACACGCAGGATATTTCAGTACTCTGAGGCGGGGGGCCGAGGACCTGCCATAAATATGGAAAAACCCCAGCCACACGGTATTTCTGCTGCGACTCTGGGAGTCATCGTAATGGCGGCCAGGAGACAAATGTGTCTCGTGAAGCATAAATATTTCAATTAGAGTGCGTGATTCCTAGCTCGTCTAGATTGATGTGCCTCTCTTCCTGGCGGATCGTTATAGTTTCAATTTCCAAGTAGAGCTCGTGTAAACACAATTTCCATTACCTAGCAGATTTATGGGCGCACTTCGACCTCCGGCTCCCAGGTCGCCGTAGTTAAGGTGTATTATCAGCCAATTTCCCAAACGCAGCCAAGCACTTGGCGCTTATCCTGGCTCTGCACCCCCCGCCCGCCCGTAATGTGCTCGTTTCCATGCAGGAAAAGCGACTTTCCACCGCCAACTTTTTCCCCACTTGGCTCTGCATTGTTCTTCTTATTTTTTTTTTGCGCTTTGGTCTTATCGGAAAAGCTGTGCAGCAGCGTTAGCCAAATATCCGGGAAAACCCGCAGCCAGAGTGTAAATATGTTGGCTTGCAAGCCTTTTGCATTTTAATTAAGGCGCATGCCATGAGTGTTTGCTTATTTAATTGCACAATCGGAAAAACTTCCCCGACGCTGAGGACGCTGAGGAGGATGATGATGATTTTTTGTGCCTTGGTGTTTGCCTTAACACGACAAGTTTAAATTATTAATTGAGGAGCTCGTCTCTGGTAAGCGGGGGCGAGCCAACAAGAAATTCAATTTCGTAAAGGCAAACACGGCAGAACGAGGAGAGCTCGTACGATATTCGGCTGCTCCTCCAAAATGAAGAGTGGAGTGGAGTTTCCAGGACAACGACGACGGAGGCAGCAAATTGCAGGCTGCATTTTATGTGTCCCGAAATTACAGCCTCCGATGAGCCAGTGTGTGTATATGTGTGTGTGTGCAAACATAAAAAATATATCAGAGACGTGCAGCCGGAAAAGAGGGGGAGCAGGAGCAGGAGCGGAGGATCCGGCCAGAGCAACGAAGAGCGACAGCGCTGTCGTTCTCGTTGTCGCTGGCATCATTTTACGTCATTTATCACAATCATGACATGGCAGGACGACAGGCTGCAGGCCAGCAGCTTGAATTGGTCCCGACGCCGGAAGAGGACCGGATGCAGTGGCCAGCAGGAGGTGGCAAAGGAGCAGGAGGAGGAGCAGGAGCAGCGGCCGCAGCACCAGCATCCAATAAGCAGGCAGTTCGTAGAATCGCGGATATATTTTAATACAATTTGAAACTTTTCCCCACCGTGTTTGGCCAGCAATCAGGGACTGCGATGGCGGCGCTGCTGAGAGATAATTAAGAACGTTCCTTTTTGCGAAGTAAATTAAATTCAGAGGTTACTTCTTCAGGATACTCAGGCCAGGAATACTTGGACTTTAAGTGCATTTTATTATATGGGTTTACTCTAAGAAATTAAGCAACTTAAATACAAGATTTTCGGAATATTTTGAATAGAAAGGAAGACAAGATAGTAGCCAGAAATAATGACACAGAGTTATTAAATAGGGAAATGTGATGCTTCTATCCAACCACATATCCTTGTATATATTTTGGCTAACAAAATTCCCCAACTAATGCAATCATTTCCAAATTCAAACACGAAGGCATCTCATCCCCCATTTTCGTTCTCGTCATAATTAGACAGAAATCAGCTTCGTTAAATATGCATGTTTCCAGCAGCAAAATCCAACCTGGCGTATGCGTAATATAGTTGCTACATGTTCACCTCATAATTGGGTTTGAATACTCGCATATCGAATTTCGATCATTAATTCAGGGACCTCCCCCCCTCTATATAGTAAGTAATGAGGCCATTAGCATTGTTCTCGTTCTCGATGCGACGAAATGTACAGTGAATAAGCTATTAATATCCTTCTGTGTTATTTCAGTTAGGTTCCTTGGCAAGAAATTAATATGCAGATTGATGATGCGCTTGCTGACTTGGCTGGGGAGTCCCTCGCCCGCCCCAATGGCAATATTTTCTAATAATATTTACGGCCAGTCCTCACATAGGGAGAGCGGGGCTCCCCGATGGCTTTAACGAACTGCAACCGAATGGAAGAGCTCTCCCTGGACCACGGCTGAGAGGGGGGATTAAAATAAAACCGAAGAGCACCACAAATAATACAACAAAATAAAATAACAGAAAAAAAAGGAAAGGAACTAAGCTAATGGATATGCAAACAACTGGCAAAAGGGACCGGACAGGACGCACAGTGCCTGCAAATAGCAACGAACCGTAATGCATCTAAATAAACGAAACACTGGCGCAGACCTACGGAAATGCGAAGAGGATTTCGGAGTGGGTTTTAGTTTTCGGTTCGTTCGGTTGCATTGCGTTGGGAGCCCGGCGTGGAGTGCCTTTGTTGGCATCGTTGTCTTTGTGTTTTATGCATATGCGCAATTTTTAATATTTATATTTCATTCTATTCCAAAATAGCAACACACACACGCATAGACAGAGGGGGGCTCGTGGCAGTAACAACAATAACCGGAATAACAATGGCTGGAATGGCAGGAGCAGGCTTTATAATTGCTGGTTATACAACCACAAATGTTGCCACGTGTGTGAGTATTTGTAGCAGCATACATGACACCAATTTATATTACTGTAGTAGTCCACTGACCCGACCTCTCCTCTCTCTCTCTCTCCCTCTCTCTCACTCTCAATTATCCTGCGTCCTGAGGACCTGCTGCACGGGGGTATTAATAACAAACGAATGCTGTTGATGTTCCCCTGCGGCCGGGGGGCGGGCAGCATTACCATTTGCTGTTAGCCCCGTTGTTGCATTTATTCAAATTTATTGTTGCACGTTGTGGCCAGCATGCCATTTGTGTCATATTTACAAGGCGCCAGCACCAAAAGGGGGGCGTGGCACAACACATTTTGTTGCAACATTAGAATAATCTGTAAGTGGATGTGGAACGAAGTGCCGTCGAAGGCGAAATTACACGAATTGCCTGCCACAATTCTAGGGATTCCCATCCGCCCCTTTCGAGGCGGTGAAATATGCGCAGTGCAATAACTGCTCCTGCCCCTGGACCTGCTCCTGCTCCTGCAGCTGCTCCTGCACCCAGTAAGATTCACTTGGCCTGACAGTTTAATGAAAAAACTTTGGCCATTACTTAAAGTGTCCTAAATGCAAATGATGACGACTTGCATATTAATTTGGATTTTATCTGACCAAGGGACGGCCATAAATCTTCATTGCGAATTTTTAGTTTGCTCTGGTGCCCCAGAGAAACTTACTTGTTGCTGTTTTGGGTACTAAAAAGACGTACTTAAATTAATATTTAAAAAATTGCAGTCCCTTAAATAAAAATGAAAATTAATAATAAGAGTTAAAGAGGTTTTAAGTGGATAGGAATCTGATTTATAGGATAAGCGGATGATTTTCTATTTCATTCTTTATTTATTAATTTCCTAATGTTTAGCCTTGGTTTATTGCATTTATTTTTAAACCAAAATATCCCTTGGACTTTTAAGAAATACAACTACTCTTTCCTCTCTACAGCTTCAATTATTAGTCATCACTTATTCACCCCTTCGACTTGGCTCGAGGAGGAGACTAAGCTGCACTCTTAGTGCCACACTTTGTTACTTATTCTGGGGCTTTCCTCGCCCGAGACTTCTTTTGCATTATGCAAATTTTTTCGGTTCCACTGGCAAATAGCCGGAGTGTGGAACAAATTGCAAGTCTGGGCCAATTTCCCGCCCAGGTGGAGAATATTTTGATTTTCACAGCAAATCGATACGGCATGCGGGCCTAGGACGCCCAGTGCCTCCTGTGTGTGTGTCTGTGCAGGCGATATTTGCCTTAAATCGGAACTTAATTAAAGTTGCAGCAGAGAGCTGCATATAGCTGGGATTCCTGCTGGCACAGCAACAGTTTGAGATATGGCTGCTGCTGCTGCTGCTGCCGTTGTCCTTTTCCGCCCATCCCAGGATTGCTTTGTGCAATTTCAGTCATTAAATGCTGCCAGCCAGTCACCCGGCCAGGCAGCCCAACCAGGACCTCAAGTGTTGCTTCAGTTGGCACGCCCCCATGTTGTCTATACAAATTTAGCAAGGCCCCTTGGCCCCTGGCCGACCTCCGTGGAACAAATCACCCCCGTCGCCGCCGCTGTCCTGTGTGCCATGGCGCTGCCGAGCTTTTTAATTTTAATGAGATCTCACTGGCTGACTACGTGCCTGAGCTGGTGTTGGTGTTGCCCAGCCGGCAGCCACGCCCTGTCACTAATTGAGGCGGCAAAAAATGTTTTGCGCTGACTTGGCCCGAGGACTTTGTCTCATCCTCATCCCCAGCCCCGCCGCCGCCCTTTTCTCTTTCGGTTTCTAATTACAAAAATATGCATATTTAAAGCGTTTGCCAAAGATTGGAAGTGAAAGGACAATGAAAGTGCTTAACAATGTCTGTCAACTCTTGGTCGCAAAAATGGCACAGACAAGTGTCATTGTGCAGCTAACGGGTGTGTTACCATTTTGTTGAGGAGCCCTTATTTCGGAAATTTAAAGAAATTGTTGGAGATGATAAATTAATTATTATCTGTGAACAGAAATAAGAGTATTTTTTGTGGAACTACTTCAAATTTGTAAATTAAAATAAAAGTGGATACTGTATCCATATTTCAGTCAAAGGGCGATATATAAATCACTATTATAACGTAATTATATATGTAAGATACATCGATATTCTGTTTAATATATGAAACTGTGACAAAAATAAGCATGCGCTTAGTTAAAATTTTAATTGTTAAAACAAAATATAAAGAACAAATCAACAATTTAGTTTTAAAGATATTTTAAAAATATTTGATAGGTATTATCGAAAAAAAGGGTTTACTTTAACGCAGATATTTTTTTATATTTCATATTTCGATATATTAAACTTTACGATATTTTCGATATGATATTGAGCGCGATATTTTTATCAACATATCTTATTGGACTTTTCATATCAATATATAGCTAAGGTAGGGCTGGTTATATTTCTTAGTTCCCTCCACAAGTATACAGTATTATTGATAGTTCCTTAAAAACACATAAGCTTAACTTCCAAACAAACAAATTCACAATATATTAACTCTATGAATCTGTTTTTTCTGAATTATTTCCCGTAAACAAACTCACATTACACATATTACTCCCCCACGAAATGGCTTTAAAATCATTATTTAATCACTGCCTGTCTGATGGGGGAACCGAAATGATTTCAATCTTTTTCACATTTGTACCAACACACACACGGTGTCTGAGGAGATTGCTAATTCGATTCTAACCCCACTCACAGCGGCCAATATCGTACAAACGGCGACCACGCAGGAGGAGCGTCCTGTCTGGTCCATAGAATAAACCGCAAAATAGATTGATACATTACGTGTCCTAGTTGAATGGACATGGGGTTAGAGCCAGGTGTGCACTATACACACACAACCGTATCGAGTCCTGATGGAAACTGATTGATTTGTTGCATTCGCTTGCCAATTCGAATTTCAACAAATTGGGTTTTTGCATTTCAATCAGCCAAAGAGGTTTGTGCGAGCTGTGTGTGTGTGTCTGTGGGTGAGTGTGTGCCTTGCTTGGAATCAGGCCAATGTTGTTTCAATTTAGTCGAATTAATTTTTAAATATGTGGCCACACACACACACAGCCAGAAATATCCTTGCCAAGCGAAGACCAGTGTTCCCTTGGCAGAATTTTAATTATGTGAACAGCATGATAATTGCCCTGACCCCCTTTTGTCCGCCACAAAGAGAATACGAATTAGGGAAAAATAAGCACTAAAAGGGGGGACTAAAAAAATAACAACAACTTGGAGGGGGGGAAAAAAAAATACGCAAAGCGCTAAAGCGAAATTCATGTCAACGGAAATGTTTTGCTCCAATGACAATAACAGCAGCCAAAAGCGGCCGGAGATGGCGGCCAGCAAAGGGATGGGGAGCGGATGGCTGCGGAGGTCCTGGGACAATGGCGTCGCGTTTCCGCTTCCGCTGCTGTTGCTGCTGCTGCTGCTGCTATTGCGCCGGCAGCGGCAAATGGTGCAAATGAAAAACTACTTTTTGTGCGCGGCCAGCATCCTTTCTGGCTGCTCCTCGCACTTGTTTGCTCGTGTTGTTTTTAGCCAGATCTTGTGACAATGGCGTTGACATTCCGCGCTGACAACAATGCGCTTTTGCTGAAATTCCACCAAAGGTAGCAAATGCTGAAATAGCAGAAACGCGAGAGCCAGTCGGAGTAGCAACATCAATGACCCAAGGCGACAGGCGATTCTCTATATATACATATATACATAAGTACACCTGACAGATTCGCTTCTAAGCAGGATTCCTGATGCGTTCAGGCTTTAGCGGATGCAATACTAAGCCTTACATTTAAATATAAATTGGATAAAGCCAAGATCTTACAAGAAAACCTTTTTAGAATAGGAGTAAATATTCCTAGTAATATGTACAAACCTTAAGCCATATTTTATGGTAGATTTAGAATAACATATACTAAATACCATAAGATACAAACTTGCCATTTCCTTGATCCCTTCATGGTGGAGTCCTGGGTAGACTTGCAAGCTCTTCAAAAGGTATTTGCAATTACCCTGTTGATTATGTAATTAGTGATTCATTTATGACTATGACTGTACATTTTTTTGCATGATTTATGGCTAGCACACTCGCCATCAGCCGCGTCCAGACTGACACGTGCTGGCGAGGGTTCTGCCCGGTTCTGATCCTGGCTTTTTTTATGAGAGAGCCCTGGCATGCAGGACGTGCCTGAGCCGCCGCAGCTGCGTTTGCATAAATGTTTCCAGGCCTGGACACACAACAACAAAGAAAGAAAAGCCCGTCCTAGTGGAATGACAAAAATTCAATTTGGATTTTATGTAGCCGCCACTTGGCCAGTTGCAGTTGGTGGCCAAAAATGCACTCAGGCCGAGAGGCTCGCCGGACGGAGGAGCATCATAAACATGGCCAAAGCTCAGTTTTAGCCCCAGCCATGGGCCGGAACTCTGGGAACTCAGTTACTCCTACAAGTTATGACGGTTTTTTGCCAAAGAGGCAATTTCGGGCATTAAGTAAGCGTTTTTCAGCCAGGCCCAAAGTCCAAAGTAAGGAAAAAAAAAGTGGCCAAGTCAAATTTAAAATACCAGAGCCATATAGATGGATATAAATGCCAACATATGCAGACTGCAGGGTACGTGGCCGTAACCTACGTCGGCTCCTGTGCTCCACCCACATCTCCAACCCATCCTCCTCCTCCTCCAATCCCAACAAACACAGGAAGCGCAACGGCACAGCCAGGATAACGTTCGCAGGAAGCAAAAGCCAGAATATGATAAGCGCTTGACAAAAAGAGCAGTGCAGTGCAAAACAGAGCAGGAAGTTGATGCCCCAGGACTCGCAGGACTCGCAGGACTCACAGGGCGGGCTGGCTGCCTGGTGATTCGCCTGGGAGTGCCGGGCCAGCGGGCGTGGGCAGGACATAAAGTCGAGTTTTGGGCACAAGTATTTTTATGACCTCTGCTTGTTAGGCTTTATTGGTGCGCAAAAGCAATTAAAGAAGACATAAGGGGCAAACGGCCAAAAAAAAGAAAGGAGAGCAAAAAGGCTGCGTACGCACAATTCGAGAATTGAGTGAACAGTGAAGACAAAAAAAAAGGACACAGGGGAATGGAAATGATCCCCTGGAAACAAAACAAAAGGGCTGAACAAAAGCCAGCCAAAAAGTCGGAAGAGTTTTTGGTTTTTACTTTCCTTAAAGCTACAAAATATAATTCGTTTCTGGTAAGATTTTATCCAAAAAGTAGAGAGGCATTAAATTTATATGTGTTCAGAAGGTTTCCTTGGTTTTTAGAGTCTTATATTCCATATATAATATCTCTATAAACTTATTCAGTAATTTATCCGGAGAAGTTCAATGGTTAATCGAAAGATTTCGTTAGGTATTAAATTCCAGGAACTATTTAATGTTATTTATTTTTTAAATAGATCAATACCTATCCATGCCCAAATTTTATATATTTAAATATATATCTAACCTTAAATTCTATCTTTTCTATACCCTTCGAATCTAGTTAAAATAAAGCTTCCTGTTACAAAGCTTAATTTAATTCCCATTATATAGCCAGCTGCTCGATTTTCCGTTTAAATTTTAAGCCAAAAGCGCCGACAAAAAGCGCTGTAAACTTTTGCTGTCAAAGACAACAAAATAATATCGATTATTAGCACCTACCGACTGTCAGCTCCAGCTCCAGCTCCTGTTCGTTTCCCGCAAAAGTTGTGCAAAAACGGCAACAGCAGCAGAAAGGAGCTGTGCGGAGGGCCCAAATGCCAGGCAGCCAGTCAGCCAGGCAGTCAGCCAGGCAGCCAGCCAGCTAAGCAGTCAGGCAGACAGACAAACGCAAACAAACAAAGCTCCCCGGCAACCAGGGGAGGCAGGGAGGCGGGGGCGTGGTAACAGCGAATTTCGTTAGCCCAATTAAAGCAATTTTGCCAGCTCAACTACTATATTGGCTGAGGGGGGGAGCAGGGGCTGGAGCTGGAGCTGGGGGGCTTGCTGCCGGATAATATGGCCAGACAAAAACATAAACCTTTCTTCTGGCGCGCACACATTCGGCATTTCATTAACAAGCCGTTGAGGCAGTCGGGCAATCGGGCTCATTAGCCATGCCAATCTAGATGGTAAGTAACTGCGATGATGACCATGTCAATTTGGGGGATTAGTGACGCCATGGCAATCGTAAGCGGCTTAAGTTCTGAACCCTCCAAGAGCCAGCAGGGCCCAGTGTGCTAATAAACGCCAAAAGGACACAAAATACAGGCATCAGGACATGGGAGGAAAACATTTCCCTATTTCCCTATTTCTTTACAGAGCAATGTAGAAAAGAAAAAGTATATAAATAAAAATATAATATAAATAAGAATATAGGAAAATAATAATTTATTTAATATAATTGGAGAAAGAATTATTTGCAATATTTCTTAAGTACTCTAAGATTTTACTGAACAAATAGATGATATTTGGTAATAGAAATGCATGATACTTCCTCAATAAAATCATTAAATATATTCTACATATATATTTTAATTATCTTTACCAACTTTCTTACCTCTTTCATTTCAAGGTGCCAAAACTGTCAAATCAACTTTTTAGCCAGCGCCACATTTCATTCGTTTTTATTACCTTTGCACAGATTTATGTCCCTCTGCCAAGGAGAACCAAGCCCGATCTTATGCATGTTCAATTGCAGAATTTATTGTTTACACGCAATCAGCTGTGTAATGAAAAACACGTCACACAATCAGCGAGCCAAAAGGAGGAACGGAGGAGCTACGGATGGAGGGCCATAAATTTGTGCGGTTCGTAATGATTTATGCGACTGCTTGGCAAGAGACAAATGGCTAAGTAATTGAATTACGAGCCCGAACAAAAGATGACAACTTTGCTGAGTAAGCCCGGGCACTTATGCAAATTAGCCGGGCCTGAGAGAACCTGTGAGCCTGTGAGCCTGTGAGCCTGGAAGCCTTCGAGTCTTCGAGCCAGTTGCTCTCGCTGATAAGGAGAGCTGGCGAAAAAATAACATTGATTGCAAAATCAATGGGCTGCGAGCTGCAACGTGGCTGGATGGTGGCCAAAAGCGGGATAACCTGCTAACGACAATGGGAATCAGTGGTGTCGGAGGTCAGGGTTCGAAAGTGCAAGCTCAGGGTTCGCCAGCGGGCAGTCTGCGGCAATGGCGGAAGCGGAAACGGAAACGCAGCGCAGGACGAGATGGAGTCATGAGCATTATTTGTGCAAAATTACCTTTAACGAGGTGACTAGCTGGCTGGCGGTGGTCCTGTTGCATTACCATTACCGCAATAAACTGTAGCCGACTTCCACTCAGCGTCTCGGAGGGAGAGGGAGGCGGAGAGAGAGATGGCTGGCGTTGGAGAGAGCGCCAAGTTGCCGGCAAAATTGCACTTGACTCGAATGCCAATTACACGGAGCTGCTGGAGATGTCAGCGGCGGGCAGACTGGCAGTGCGGCTGGAAGGTAGGAGGATGTCTTGGATGACTCGGCTCCTCGGATGCCGCCCTGCTAGCAGGTGGCGAGAACGATAAGGACATTGGGTGGCTGAGTGACACAGCAGATGGCCGGGTCGGTCTGGGGCTCGGGTCCTGTCCCTGTCCCTGTCCCGAATGGCATTGCCACAAAGTGGATTAAATATGAATAAAAGATATTTGAGTAAATTGCATTACCCGCCACTCGGGAGGTTAGGCTGTATTAACTCACTGCATTAACCCAACGAGGATGGCCTGTGATGGGGCTGTGTTGACATTTTTGATTTCTGCACCGACAAGCTGTGGCAAAGCTGCAGCTTAATTCCAGATAGCTCGCTTTATGGCGAAAAGTTAATATTTAATCTGCTCACATTCAGCGGCAAAAGTGACAAAAGTTTTAATTAAGAGAGCTTTTTGTATCAGCGCGCAAGCTGGAAATATAAAATTTCGTTTTCGCTTTTAATTAAATTCTTTGTTTAACTAAAATGAACCAAAAAACGAGCGTGAAAAAAGCGCGCAGGATACTGAGAAATATCCCATTTGGTCCAAAGCGTAACCGCAAACCCGCACATAAAAGGCTAAGTGCGATTGCACACACACATGTGCGGAGTGTGTGTGCGCGGGAGTCGCTTGTAATTAAATTCCCAGCCGCGATATTTGTTTCTGCAGAGCGCTCACTGTACAGGCCCCGCGACCCACGTCAAACACCGAATGTCCGGGCTGGCAGCAACTGACTTCCTTTCGCAATGGCCGAGTGCAACAGGATACCCCAGGATAATTCGATTACGCTGTGGCCGACCCAGGCATGTGTCGGTACGAGTGTTTTTGTACGCTTTAGAATTTGATTAGAACGTTTATTCGACGTGTATAAAAATTTAAAATATTAAAACAATGCTTCACATGTGGGGGCCATTCACTGATTCGCTAATGCCATAAGAAGAGAGTTTAATTTAACAGTGAATGGGTATTAAGCTCCTTAATAATAATTGAAATAACAAATAAATCTAATTGAAAAACACAAATCATAATCACTTAACGCAGGATTAACCTCATACCACATACTCCCCGACTTTGTCAATTTAATCCGAGGAAACAAGTAATTAATCACTGCGGTTAACTTTGTGCTTAATCAGCTGTCCTAATGCATTTCCAATGTTTGCTTGGCTCCCATCAAATGGAACTTGTCAATATTAATCAGCCAGCATCGTCGTCGTCGTTGGACAAACGTCGGGCTTAATTAGCAAGAAAAGTTGGTTTGTAGCAAAATGATTGATTCGGCCAGGCATTCATTCCACTCAGAGTATTCAATAAACTCGCTTTATGTTTTTTCTCTCCCGTTTAAATGCACTTGCACAGATGATAACGGGCTAAACCTTTCATTACCAACTTCCCAGCAAACTCTGCAGCAATCACAGTTTCATCAAACTCACTCCAGAAAAAACAGAAAACAGAAAATATAAGAATACAAAAATGGGCAAAATGGGAAAAATGAGAGGAGGCAAAAATAAACTTTGGCAGCGGCAGCAAACTCTAAATAAGTTGGCAACAGTTAAAGCACGATCCAGACATAGCACTTGCCAGGGCTATATATTTCTGTGGCCACTATCGAGTGCCGCAGACATGAAATTTTCACAAAGTAGCAAACTTTATGCCGCCGCCGCCGCCGCCGCACATTTTTGCCAGTCGCACACCCCATGCACACACACACACACACAGGCACACAATTGAGTTTAAGCCTGCTCGCCAAAAAAAAAAAAAGAAAAGAAATATATGAAATGGAAAAAAAGACAGCAACTAACTGGAACTTTTTTACCAGCTACTCTCTCGCCTCCCATTTTTTTTTTTGTGGCTGTGTATGTGTATTTCTATATTTATGGAACTTTTTCAATTTGGAACTAAAGTTTGCTATTTCGGGTAAATTTTTATTCATAACAAAGCAAAGCGTGACCGTGGGAAAGAACCAACAAATTTAATGGCAAGGCAAACGCGAACGGCGAACGGCGAACTGCAGAGTGCGTTGAGGCAATTGCAGCAATGGTTGCAATAAATTTGAGCCGTGATATATTTTCGTTATTAAAAACTAATTTACATCGTGTAAACGGTCGGAAATTTCAGATTTATGTGCGCCCATAAAAACCTAAATACGCCAAAAATTTGATGCATTTTTCGCAGACAAAAACAGAACAATGACCGCAGGGGAAACTTCCGTGCTTCCAACACACACACGCGCACATACACACCCAAAACTTAATTGATTTTGCGGCCAACTCTGCGTATACTTAATTTATGAATTGTTAACTTGTACTCAGCTAGAGATGGCATACAATATGGATATATTATTAATTAATATAGGTGTTTACTTTGATATCTTAAGAGATTAAGCACATTTTATGAAATTAAAATGATAAATTTGATAAATCCTTTTAAGTTTCTTTTTAATATCGAAAGAACTAAAGTCTCTGTGGATTATTTGGACTGCATAGTATTTTTATATTTTGTATCATCCAATTTAAATACACAAAACTTAAAAGATTGTGAGGCCATCTTTGCGTATACTTAATTTATTTATTATTAACTGGTACTCAGCTAGAGATGGCATACAATATGGAAATATTAATCATAATTATCGATATTTATTTTGAAATTAAAATAGTCTTAACCAAATTAATACAGCCAATAATAAATACACAAAACTTCATAGATTGGGAGACCATCTCTGCGTATACTTAATTTATGTATTGTTAACTGGTACTCAGCTAGAGATGGGATACAATATGGATATATTATCAATACCAGTTGATATTTACTTAGTTATCGCTAGAGATAAGCCAAGATTTGCGGAATTACAACTATAAAAAATATTTGTATATCATTAATTAGATCTTAATATCAACTAAATATTACTTAAGTCTCTATGAATTTCGATATTTATTTGCATTCGATATTTCCGATAGCCCATTAACCTTAATCATCACTATCCCGCAGCATATGGCGGCGAGACTGCCAATTGAAATCCCATTTTTAATGAATAAATCCCCACCCGCCGAGACAGACACTAAAAGAAATAGTTGCGTCGTGGTGGTGGAAAGATGCTCCCAGGCAATAAATTAAAATTTAAAGGTTAACTCATTACGCAGCCATCACATCGCATTGTCCCTTGAATGGCGACATTAAGCCGTTGTCCAGCCGAAGGACCTCATAATAGGCGCGAGGGCATTTTTAACCACCAGCCACTTTATATAATGCGCCCGTGCATTTAAATGCTCTTAAAACAGACCGTGTACCGTGTACCGAGGTTAATGCAATGGAAACAAGCCGTTTAATTGATGGAAAATTTAAACGAATTTCGAATTTTCGAATTTTGTACGACTGCCACTGCTTTTGTTCTACATTCCATAAAGCTGGATAAATAACAATAAAGGCCCGCTGGCGTATAATGCTTAATTCATGGTCTCTGTCTCCCATGGGTGGGTAAATATCGTAATCGGTTCTATAATTTTCATTAGCAACAAACCGAACACATTTATTAAGCCCAAAAACACTTGTCGCTGTTAAGTGTGGAGTTCGGGTGTGTGTGTACGAGAGAGGGGTGTATGTTATGTCCTGTGCCTGTCAGCTGCCAGGACAACGAAACGCATCGAGGCGGGTCCGGGAATGAGAGCTCTAATTAGGAGTGCTTGTGTGCGTTGAGCGCTCGTCAAGTGCTTATCGATTGTCCAACTCCCATAATCACACAAGAATGATCGCCATCAATGGGCGAGTGTGTGATTGAGTGTGCGAGTGTGGGTGAGTGAGGGTGCGTGTGTGTGCTTTGTGGCAATTACTGCACCATTTAAGCCACTGCTGGCGTCACTCCAGCCGACCGAGCAGAGCGGCCAAACGTAATGCCTGAGAAATGTTTGTGGCACTCTGCCTCAATTAAGTAGATTTGCAGCTTTGTAGCTTGATTTTAAATTAAGTTCGTATCGTGTTGCACTGCGAATCCTATTAAAATCAGACCAGGCTAAGCTAAGGAGTTAGCGAGGAAGGGCGAGGTGCCTGAATCTGACTCCGTCACATCCTTTTGCCAGCCCAAGACAGGCCCAGCGAGGCGAAAGCGTAACATTAAAAGCAATTTTCCATTGTGCAAATCCTTGTTTAAATGCCAAACACACTGGTGTGAGTCCTTGCCAGTGACAGTATGTGTGTGTTTGTGTGTGTGCATGTGAAGATGAAAGAGGATACGGCTGCTCCTCATTTGTATGTTAATGTTAATGGGCATACGAATTTGAATGCGAATGCGTTGGGTGTAATAAAATCTCATCCCTTTTTTTTCTCAAGTATTAAAATTACAGATTTGAACCTTTTTCGTGCCATTGTTTGGAGCGCTCCCGGGGTCTCGTTACGCCTGGTTAGGTCCTTAATTTGATGCTCAGCTCCTTTGAGGGGCTCGGCGCCCAAACGTGTGCTTCATTAGACAACTAAGCAACTAAGCATATGCAAAATGCCAGCTTAGCTGCTGCTGCCGCCCCGATTTTACATTATTTATTTTCAATTCCACCGGAGAGACAGCCAGGCAAACACGATGCCTGGAGGCCAAAAACAACGCGTCGACCCCACCACCGAGCCCGACCACCAAGCCGCCACCATCACCGCCACTCCGCGGCACACGTTGCGTATGCGTGATGGCTGGGGCTGCGTGCATTTGAAATGCAAAATAGTTTTGTATGCCGCAAAAATGGCTGCCAGTCGGTGGCTCATTTGCATGCATGATGTTCGCGCCTTGATGAGGCCTTCAGGCCAAAAGGGGGAGGCGTTGGCCGAGACCAGCTGCCGCCTGTCATCCAAAAACGGGCACCGATGATAAAAGCATTTTGGGCGAATTTAAATAATTAATAGCCAGGTGAAATTCTGCGTTCAAGCGGGCATTAAAATTTAAAGGGAACGCCACTCGAGACGGGAGGCGGACACAAGTTCCAGGCACTGTGTGGTTAATTTGGACGGACAAGCAAACCGCTCAAAAGATTTGCTCGGCGCCCAGCTCCTCCTTTTTTCCAGGGGACTGTTTGCTATGTAGCTCGTAACGTTTTTACAAATGTTTTAATAATTACCGCACTTAAATTTAAACACTTCTGCCACCCCAAGTTGCCGGCACTTCCAGCTGCTTTGCTTACGCCACAGCCAGCGCCGGCGCCAGCCCAGGAGCAAATTGTACAAAGTAGCATTTTGGGGTTAACTTCAAGTTAACAGCATTAACAACAACAATGGCCGGGAAAGGCAAATACAACAAGTAGCAAACAAGCAAAAGCAGCAAGGCAAAAGGGCTTTAAAAGTTTCTTAATGTGCAAAACTTTGTTGGGCTTTGCACTAACAGGAGGAGGAGGAGGAGGAGCCGGGAACAAAGCGCCAAGGCAAAAAATAAACAACGAGAGGTGGAGGCGAAACAAAAACGCCGAGCAACGCGTTGGCAATAATTGCAATTTTATTTTATTTCCCTTTAAAATGGATCCCATTTTGGGGTGGGAAAACTTAAAAAAAAACATTAAAAGCCAAGGGCCTGCCCAGCCCTTTTGCCTTTGCCCCGAAGTTTCCCTCCCGGAAAGGCAACAAGAAAATCCATCCCAATTCGGGCGGCCTGACAAACAGCTGCGTTTGTCATGCGTTAGCCTGTGAGCCATATTTTCTGCCAGACGCCAAATAAGAATCCCGAAACTTATGTTGCCAACCGGCAGACGATGACATCGCCTGATCCCGGTCCAGACTACATACTACTGCTACTACTCTAGGCAGCCCGTGCATATGTGTAGTCCTGGGAATTAACTGCTCCTTGGCCCTCCTTTTTGGCCTGCCCGGACATGTGTGTGTGTGTGCAGCTTGTATGCATGCAAACGATGCTTTGGAGACACAGCGACACCGACAGCGACAGCGACGTTGATAAGTTTGCATATAAATTGTGACACATGCTCCTCCGGTGCCGTCCCAGCGAGCACGAGCCGGGATCGGGTCGGAATACAACATATATTTTCAAACCGACTGCTTGGCAGCGCGACAGTATTATTTATGTCCGGGCCAAAACTATTAGCCGAGATTTTGATTAAATTTCTAAATACTATGCCCGGGTACGGCTTCGTGCGGCATTAGAAAACTTTCCTCTGCTGCTGGGGGAGTTGAGTTCATATTGGACCCGGACTACGTTGCGTATGAGTAATGCATGCCGAAACAAAAATGTCAAAGGTCTGAACTTTGCCACACATTCACAGAGAGCCCAAGCACCGACCGAACGACATCCGACAGAGACAAACAGCCCCAGATTCCCGCCCCTGCCAGTCTGGCTGCTGGTCCTGCCTCCGCCTGGGCTTCTGACTCTTCTCCTGCTCCTGCTCCTTGTGCTCCTTCTCTGCTGCTGTGACATGCCCTAAAGTCCTCCCAAGTGTCTGCTGTGTCGCATTGAATTTATTGGAATTTTCCTTTTGCTTTGCGCCACAGTCTAGGACGTCGTCGTCGTCGTCGTCGTCGTTGGCCTCTCCCCCCACTCTTGGCCCTCCTCATCCGTGTGGATGAGGCTGCAAAATATTTCCGTTGTCTTTTGGCCACTCCCTCCCCACCCCCATTTCTCCGCCTCTGAACAATTCCGTTAATGTTTCGCTGGCTTGTGGCTGACAGCGGTCAGCGGTCAGCGAGCGGCCTGGCCCCGGCGCGTTCAGCAAACCTAAATATTAGATGAGCTTCAATTTTCTATTACGTTCAGCGGCGCTGTTGAGTAATTTTCAGGCCATAAGCCTCATGTTTTATTTATACCCGGCTTGTGTGCAGCTCAATCGGTTGATTGGCAACGACAGAATGGCGAAGAATCGAACGGGCATTGAGTATAAAATCCTGTCTGATCTCGAGTGCAGCCACAGGAGCAACAATTTAAATGCTGAGGCATTTCGAACACTTGCTAGACTGTAATCAAAAGTACTGACTTTTCACGGGATTATATGGAATTTTGTAAGCCTTACATAAAGGGGATGTAAAAAATAAAAGGCTTTAAAGGCTAGGCTCTCTAATATTTAACATGAAATCAGAAATAGGAATTGCAGCTCGAAAATATATATTAATAGCTAAATTCAAAATGAATGCCTTAAACAAGTTATATTTCTTTTTAAATATTTTATCTTTTAGGTTACTCTAAAAGTATTTTTACTCTACTCATAAGTATAACTCCTTATTTAATATACTTGATGCTAATTTATTGTATTTTAATTAAGTCATTACGTTACTAGTGAACAAATTAATGAAAATATAATCGGCCTTAAATATATTTAAAATACCTATGTAATTTAATTTAAATAAATTTCGTTTAAATAGCTTTAATATCTCAACCCCAATCACCGATCATTATTAAAAGTAAAAACGAAAAATCAACACATTTTTCGACACCTGTTTTTAATAAACATAATGATATTTATGAATAACAAACAGCCTTTGGCCAGTCGCCCCTTACAGGCACCACCAACTCCGTGCCCTGGAAACTTTTGCGTTTGCGTTATTGTTTTAATAGCCAAATAAATAAATATCGATTATGGCCGGGCAGGTGTAAGCAAGTGTAAGCAACATTTTGGCCGCTTTCAACGGAAAATGGCCCCCGTGGCGCTGAGCTGTCAGCTGGCGTGTTTAAAAAGTTTGCCCGTACCGTGCCGGACTACCGCTCCGGACTGGGCCAGCCAGCCCAGCCAGGAGGTCCCCGGGCAATCGTCCTGCGCCAGAGCTGATCTGGCGCTGAACCATTACCGGGAGCCGGGTGGAGGAGCAGGGGGGATTGGGCTATGATAAGACTAATGCTGCCCGCTCGGCTAATTGAAAAAGTTGCATTCCTGTTGTTGTGGGGTTGCCGTGCGCAGCCAGTGGAAAACGAGAAATTGTTGCTGCCGCCACAACGGCATCCAAATAGGAAAGGAAAAATATAGAAGAAAGGAGAAATGGTTATTGTTGCTACGGCCCTGGGACGAGAACGCAATTGTGGTCAAGTTTTGTGAGGCATTTGCATAATAAGCCCCTGTGTATGGAACTGTGACTGTGACTTTGACTGCTCCTGTTATGGTTATTATTACAGCTCCTTCCACCGGCACCGGAGTCACTCTCCAGCGGCGCATGAAATTGTTGTCTGCCTCAAGGTTGGGCTTAAAAATTAGAGGAGCCCAGTGGAGGCAGTGGGCATATTGACCCAGAACCTGTGCCTGAGCCAGATCCAGAGCGGAAAGCATAAATTCTGCTACGATATGAGAACAGCCAGCAAGCATCCGCACATAAATAAATCATAAATATTAAATGAAAATGAAAAATGTGCAGCAGGAGCAGGAGCAGGAGCCAGGAAGGCGGGGAATCCTGGGGCAAGGAAGCGCACAGAACCTGTCAGCAAGTGCCCGGCCAGGGAATAATGCAGGAGCCAACAATGCACCGACGATCGCATGATTAGCGGCCAGTACTGCAAGCGTAGCCAGTGCACACAGAGAGAAAATTGGTTCCACTTCTTCACAATTATATTCCCAAGCTCAGAGGAAGAATATTCTATAAAATTAAGAAATATTTGGGAACTTAATTTGGAAGATAAAAGCTTCGGTAATCAGTATCTCATTAGATCTATATAGAAGTGTTGACCTTAATCGATCTATAATCAAGTTTAGGAAGCCCACTTTTGTACAGATTTTTCGTAGTGCAGCACAACCGACCCATGACTCACCAGAAGCAACTCCAACAGCAGACCACGCCAGACCAAAGCATGTGCTGTGGCCTCCGGCAACGCACGATATTCTCACAATGCAGAAAATTACTAAATTCGATATGCAATTTATAAACTCGGTTCTCTCCCCACACCGGGCGCCTGCCTGACTCGGGCTCCTCTGGCCCTCCAGTCTCCGGTCTCCGGTCTCTCTGGTCTCCGACTGTGTCTGGCTTTTTTGGCAACGCTGCTAAAAACGATTTGGTAAGTACTGTTTGTTGATACCCAGCCAAGGCTTAAGTGTACCCAGAAGCAAGAGCAACAAAATCCTGGCAAAAATACTTTGCTTTAATGCGCTTTGCCCAGGCTAAGGGAGATTCTTTGAGGGGGGGAGGTTTGGGTTTAGATTGGTAGCTGGAGCTGGAGTCGGTGCTGGGAATCATGAGGCGGACCTTGCCTTGTTATTTGAAGACGTTTAAGCTGCAACTGAGGCAAAGAACCGAAAACTATATTCATTTTCAATTTGGCTTCGGGTTTTTTGTTGCAGCAACTTATAAACTCAGGCCCCAGCCTGAGAAGATATCCCTTTCCATTTACATTTCCATGTCCTTCTGCTTCTCCATCTCTCAGATGTAGCTTGTTTCCTGATTGCGTCTAATGCAGTTCCACAGCATCCTGGCCTGTGACCTCCAATAAAGGTGGATTTTAGTACAGATGTTGACTAGCAGTCGGTCAGATAGGAGACTTGGAATATATTAGTTTGTTAATTTAAGACTTTAAGGAATATAAATACAAAAAGAATTAAGTAAGCTTTCGTTTTCCACTAAAAAATACTCATTAATAATATTTAAAAAACAGTTAATAATACTTCCTACTCACAGAAGTATCAACAATGTTTAATAATGACAGCAGACATACGTTTCTTTAATTTATAAATGTTTTTATAAGGTTATCTTAGTTCTTGGGTAATAAATCTACACATTGCCTTATCTAAACTTTCTAATAATATTGCGGTCTTGCCATAAAAAAGGTGTTTTATTATTATGGCAATCACAACTGGCTGTGGCGCCATAAATTGCCTGCCCAAAATCTTCACTAAATTCCACCGACTACTCCGAGGCCATTAAGGTTTTCAAACAACTCACACACAACACACACACACTCAAACTTGGGCAGACACGGGACAAGATGATTTAAAAAGCGTTAACATATTTTCAAGCGGAGAATGGAGCAGTTTGGAGTACGAAGCATGGCGGACCAGAGCCGCAGACGCACGCAGTTGGCCCGGAATAATCATTAATCATTTCTTAACGTGGCCAGAGAACTTCCACCTTTGCCAGGGTCGGGTCAGAGTCATAGTCGCGGGCCTGGTCATAAGGCATTAACTTGCCCGGGGAAGCCACGACGACGACGGTGATATTATCAAGTTGATTCCTCTGCTGGGGCAACCGCGACAAATTTGAAAAATGGCGCAAAGTTTTAATGCCACGCCCCCTCGACTCGCATGACATACGAGCTGAAATAAATATTTTTTCCCCTGGCATGTTACAAATGTTTTGAGTCAGATGAAAAGTTCGCTTCATTGTGGGCAAATTTAAGAGCTCTTGGTCCGTTGGTCTCCGGCTCCTTGCTCCTCCTCGGTTACCCTCGGTCCCTTGGCTGCCTGGTAACTTTCCCTCGAAATTGTTATTTCAAATTTAAATAGCCCGGCCCAGGCTGTGCCATGCCTGCTGAATTACTCGACAATTTTATGACTCCATGCATAAAATCCGTATGACGCTGCAAGTATATCCCCTACATCCTGCCTCTCCTCCAGACTTCATCAGCTGGCTGCCGGCAGTCTCACGGGGGGGGGGGGAGCAGGAGAAGGATCCCGACGACGTGGAGCAGGAGCAGCGGGAGCAGCGGGAGGAGCAGGAGGACCAGGATGCGGAAGAGACGAGCCGAGTGCCAAGTGTCTGGTAAGTGTAAATCGGCTTTGTCGTCGCTTGTTGTGTGTACAATGTAAACACAAACTGAATAATACTCACGAGTGAGAAAATCTGGCACTCTCTCGTTTTCTCATTTTCTCGCAGGGAAACAGCATCTCCTGCTCTCTCTGCTGGTATAAGAGAGCCCGCTGTCCGCGACGCGTGCGCCGATCAAAGAGAATCCTTTGGATACTTTGGAGCGAATGTTTTGTTTATTGCCAGAGAATATTTGTAAAATCAGCCTGTGGTAGGGCTCAGCTTTCATGAAGCATTCATTATTTTCAGGCAATTATGGATTAAATTACGAGCCAATAATTTGATGTGAATTATGGGAGTGAGAAAAATAAATTTGAGAGTTATCGGAAGCCAAGATTTATTCGTCATTACTTTTAAAGTAGAGCTTCTTATATAATAATTTAATTAAAGCATATTAAAGTCAAGGAATCTAGTTAAAAAAAAATATCACAGACAATTATTCTTAAAGGAAATTTTAACACTTCCAAGATTTGTTTATTTATAAGCTTTCTTAAATAAAATTGAATGCTTCATGCTTTTATTAACTCAGTAAAACAATATGCTATAATAACTCAGGACTTGTTACAATTTATTGTCTAATTTTCAAGACTTTTACTTGATTTAATATTTTGTTTTTATTTATATGTATATTTCCTTCAGTTTTTAAGCCACTCCTCCATTTACTTAACTAAAAACTAACAAAGTATCTTAATGTTTCGTTCCCCTATCCGTCCCCATTTCCCTTCCTTAATGAGGCATCTCAAGTAATTTTCAAAACATTTCCCAAGGACAATCTGCTGCAATTTTCAAGATCTAAATTTCACTCGCCCTAGCTAAGATGAAACAAAAACTCGGGGGAGCCAAACTTTTTGGCCAAACATCAAATTCACGCCGATTTTTGTCATTAGAGCAACAGAAAGTTTTTGAGAGCAAGCTCTCGAGGCCAGCGTTTTTTCCTCCTCCCACCCCCGCTCCCCGCTCCCCGCTCCCCGTCCCCTGCCCTTTGCCCCAACAAATACCCGCTGTACCACCAAAATTCCTCCCCCTCCCCGCTTAAGCCAAAGGCAGACCAACTGTCACTTGGGCAGGGGCGCGTTTTTAATGGTCAAAAGTTGTATGTTTATTGTTTATGCGTTGAAGCAAAAATTTTCATGAACTTTTCATTGTTCCGGTTTGCTGGCAGAAAACTTTTAGCATACAATGCACTTTAATTTGGCCGGCTGCCCCTCCAGCAGCAGCATCCGTTCCCCTTCCCCCCCACCAGCCTCAATCTCGCCCAATAGATCCTGCCAAGGAACCGACGCCGCCGTGGAAACAATGGGAAGGCAAATGTTGCAGCAAAAGTTTATGCGCCAAGAACTTGGCCAAAATGACAGTGACGGTGGCCTGAATGGGGGGCCAAATGGGGCGGGAGACAACCTTCAATGCCATTGACTGTCCGGGCGTTTCATTTGCGCGTAATATGCGCAGGCCAACTTTGCCTTATTGATAGCACGGTGAAAAAACAAATAGTTTAGGGAAATTTGTTTAATATTTAAGGTGGTTTGAATTAGCAGGAGCTTGAGATATTTGTGGAGATATTAATCTAAAATACTTAAAACAGAGCAGAGCTGATTTTCTTCTCCTTCAGAGACTAAGTATATAATACTTTATAGTATAGTATTTCTATTTATTTAACAACTCAAGAAACTACAACAATAGAGCTGTTTCAACCATGCAAATATGCAAATTGTTATCCAACTTAATTTCTTTCGGTGTGGCAAATGCAAATGTATCCTGCAAATTTAGTTTTGGGGCACTCCACTCCACTCCACAGTCTGTGTTCAGTTAATTTTTTCCATTCAAGGAAAAAAACAATGAGGCAGTCGCAGTTGCAGGCCCCCCCTTTTGTGCTCCCTCCCCATCGTCATCGTCATCTTGTTAACATTTATTCTCGCCTCTGCCAGTGCCAGTGCCCGTACCTCGCCCAGAGCCTCTCTCTCTCGGGGCACCTGCCTTACGGACTTACAATGTAAAAGTTACTTCAACTTGTGTTCTCTCTGCTCGGCATTTTTTTAGCCAAGCCCAGAGAGCTCTGGCAAAAGTTTGGCCACTTAAAGCAGTTTGTCAGTCCGTTCGGAGCGTTAACTTGGCCATTCTGCGGAGCCTGCATTCTGGATGCGAGGAAGAGGACTGCACAGTTTACTTTCAAATTTTTCAATCATCACATTATACAATGTGGTCCCGGTCCCAATGTGCCAGTCGTCCCCCTGGGCCGAGCAACAAAGTTTCTAAAGACTCTGGCGAAGACATTTTGCATTTTGCACACACAAATCGCAGGCACAGCTGAAATCCGACTGCCAGACATATGGCTTTCTAAGCGTATTTGGCAGGAGCATATAGTATGCCCTTGATGACATAATAAATTGCCCTGGCTCTCACACATATGTATGTTGTTGTTGGGCTCGGAAATGGTTTATTTGTGGGTCTGGGAGATGTGAAATATTTTTTACTGCCCGTCGAGAGTGAAGTGTAAATATGCCCCAAAGAGCTGCCATCGCTTTTCCAACGGACTGTTTTCGTTGCCGTTGCCACTAGTTCTTTGTTTTCTGCTGGTGTCAGTCGCAGTTGGTGCAAAATGCCCGCCCGCAGGCCGATCGGCAAGTGTGCAAACAATAAGGAAAGTATGTATTTCCAAAATAAAGTAAATACGTCTCCGAAATGGTTGTGCTGCAACTGCGACTCAAAACAAATCGAGTTCCTTGCAAGGACACTTGGAAAAATAACAAAACAAAGGGAATTTTTAGGCTTTTCGATAGAGTATTTATTAATTTACTTAACCACTTGATGAACTGTGTTCCACAACAGCTATTATTAGTTCTCCTACTTTGTAATGATTCCACATAGTCCTAGATCCTTATTTAAACTTTTCTTCAAGTGCTGCTATTCAAGGTTTTCAGGCACGCCAAAATGCCAAGAAAAAAAGTGGCCACATTCTAGTCGGAAAAATTGTGGACACATGGGACCCAACGGCTGGAGGAGGACAACGAAATTGTGACACAAAGTTATGACAATGATGAAATGGGAACGACGTCTACGTTGCCGCCGCCGCCGCCGCCGGAGCTCGTTGATGATGATGAGCCGCAGCGGCAAGCGAAGCAGAAGGAGTCCTGCCAGTGGACACGGATGCCAGCTGCCGCCACCGGTGGGAGAGAGTAAGACATTTTGCGCTTATCCACCCGTCGTCCTTCGTCGCCCGCCGCAGGAATACAATTTCATTTGATGTGCATGTGTGTGTGTGTGTGATGAAATTTTCGCACATTTACATAAAAAGAGATGTTGAGTATGTGGCCAAAGGCAAAGGACGAGAATGCAGTCAAATTACGGGCTCGTATGACTGAGGTAAATGCCCTAACCTGGCAGGACTCTAATGAAAGCGACACAGAGAGAGAGAAAGAGAGAAAGCCAGAGTCGCAAATGAGGTCTCCTTTTCGGAGAAATCGTGTTAAGTTCATCAGAAGTCAGATTACGGGGACAGTTCCAGATTTCCAGGGCACTGCCAAACGACTCAAATTCGGCGTTGACATTTTCCGACTTTCACTAACTTGACTCGCAGTCAGCTTGGAATTTGCATGCCAAATACCCAAAGAACGAAGCCAAGTCGTTCAGTCACATGTGACATTGCATGCCACATTCCGCAAAAAACCACAAAAAAAAAGCAGGAAAAAACGAAAAATAAGCTACAAGAAGGCAAAGCGAAGGCAACAAAACTTTACGAGTACCAAAATACACTTAAAAAGTAATAAAATATTTTATTACGACACACAAAACTACATGGCACACATGGCAACCGAAAAAAGGAATTGCTACGGAAATATGCAAACACTAGGCTCTGTGGAACTTGAGAGCTCCTTGAGAGCAGGAGCCTCCTCGTTTAAATAATCCCGAGTTCAGCGAGAAATTAAATATTCATTAGCCGTTCGGCACGCCCACTCCCCCCCGTTCGATGTCACGGATTTTGATTAAGCGTCTAATGCCGCATCTATAATGCCCCATCAGGACACGAGCCACTAATCAATAATGCGCTCCTTCTTGCGCCACGAAGCTAATCCTGCTGCGACTCTGCCAGCCAACCGCAGTGCCAATGGCAGTCCCAATCCCTTCGCTCTGCTCCGCGCTGTGTCTGTGTCTCTGTCTGTGTTTGTTCGGTGCGTGTCATCCGGAGTGGCAATCGAGGAAAGGACCTGCGGGACACCCGCCCCTGATGCGCTGTCGCTGACGCAGTTCATCAATCAAATCACTGGCTGTTAGTCAAGCAGTCATGTGATTTGATTGATTCGCGCTAAAAATCTCTAGTCAAACAAACGCCAGTCCCACACTTGCTGGCTGGCATTAATAATGCGGCTCGAAATGAGGAGGAGCAGACGCCGTCAACGAGCGCTGAGGCTTCCTGGGAAAAGGGGTAGTGGCGGCGGCAGCAGTAGATGCTGCCAGCAGCCATGTTGCAACCACAGCAGCTGCCACTCGCCTTGATTTCGCAATGCATTTTGCCTTATAGCAGGCGTAGTTGGATTTTCCAGCACTGGGAAAAAATTAACTAAATAAATTCAGACAAGGAAATGACAGAAAAAATGGAATATTATTTTATTTTGATATTTAACTATCAAGAACTATAATTTATACACCTGAAATTTAAGAAATAATATACAAGATATGTCGAAAAGGGTTATAAAGATAATAATATAAAGAATATGGTATAGAATTTCAGGATTACTTATAAGTATACACTCACACATTTCAAGTTAATATCAAGCTCCGCTAATTTCTCCCTGTGTGACAGCCAGTCCGGAAACGGAAACCAGCACCCGAAATCGATAAGCCCAGTGACAGTTGCTTAAGCGATGGAAAGCGACTCGCACTCGGACAAGGCATTCATTTGTCACTTGTCCTCGGTATAAATAATTTACACAAGACAACAAACGCTTGCCCCGGGCATCTTGGCCAATTTTAGCAACTGCTCCCCGGCCGCCTGTTTAGGCATAAAAAATTGTTACGTCAATGAAATTGCCCAATTTTATGTTCAATCAATAAATGGAGACGGAGAAGGAACCATACCAGGTCAGGCCCGAGTACGTACGTGTTGGCTGCCTCAATTTATTTGGTATTCATGCAACATTAACATGGATTTTTATTAGTATCATGTTTTTGAAAAGGGTTGCGACCTGGCCAACTAATAAAACTCCTGCGAAATATATATATCGGTCGGAGTCGGCAACCCTTTGGATAAACATTCCGGAGCCGAAGGGCTTAGCGCTGCTGCTGGCCATGGAAAATTGTGTTATGCCTACGGTGGGAATGGGTATCGAATGGGATCGCATCCAGACAGGTGATGGAAAATGGCTCCGGTTGCCCTTTGGCAGTCGACGGAGTACGTGACTCCTGCCGGCTGGCATTTGCCTTTGGATCCACTCAACTCCCAACCCGTTGGATGTCTTAGCCCGTGACTCGTTTTGGGGCAAACGAGAATCAATACCTGTTTTGATTGACACTTTGAATTTAAAGCGTTGAATTAGCCCGGTTAGCTCAGCCAGCCAGCCAGCCAGCCAGGAGCGTTTTTCGATGGGAGCCAGCAGGTGTGCGAGCTGGGGTAAGCACTAAGCGGATTCCTTTCGTTTGACTGGATCAACAGCAGCATCCGTATCCGTCTTACATTAATTCATTAAGCAAGCCCCGCCACTGGGAAGCGAGCAGGCAAGAAAGGTGAGGGAGCTACAGTCGAAAAAATATGTCTAAATCATTCTAAAGAGTCTCAGCTAAATAAATAAAATATGTTACTTTAAGATACTATATTATCCCACACTTTCCCTGTATTAATTACCCTTTAAGAGGCAAGTCAAAATCCCTTTAAAAAAATCCCTAATTTCCTTCCAAGCAATTTTAACTGTGTCCTGTAACCACGCCTATAAGTAGGCAACACGCAAAGAGCTGAGTGCCACGAGCTGCGAGCTTCGAGCCGCAGCAACCAACAAGTGTCTGAACTTTCCCCTTACTGCTTTCACTTGCCAAGTGCCAAAGCCCAAGCCCAAGCCAGAGCCTGTGCCACTGCCACTGCCACTGCCACTGCCATTAGCCCGGCAATGACGACGACCCTTGCCCAGCGCAGAATGTCTCACGTTTCAGCCACTTTTCGACCATAATTACAGCCAAGAGCAATTTGAAAAACACTTGATGCTGGCAATTAAAAAGTTGAACAACATTTTTCTCCAGCAAACGGGGTCCACCTCACTTAGCTGCTGCCCGGGGCTGCAAGTGTAATTAATTAGTTTTCAATTTCACTCTGCTAAATATGCATAATTTATGGCCCGGTGAGTGGGCGGGGGGAGACTGGAGCGGCTGCGTCATGGTCATAATAAAATCTACTGGCCATTACTTGTGCTTTCCTTTCGAGTGGCAATTCCCTGGTTCGTACTCTGTTTTTTTTTCTCCTGCCATCGCCATCTTCATCCTTTCACTTCTTCTTTTGGCGGGGCAATTTGTGTGCACCAATTACTTTGTTTGTTTGCCCGTTCGCCGTGCGACAATTGCAAAGGACAACTGCCACTGCAGCAGCGCACTTCACTCCGCTGCGTTTCCTCTATTTCCGTTGCAAACATTTCCGTTTCGCATTGCTGCAAATTTATTGTTTCCTTGCGGGCTGCGGGTTTCGTGTGTGTGCGTTGTCCTTTTGCGCGTCTCCTTTTGGCGAGCACTCTGCGGGGCAAAGGACCCTTCTGGTGCGCTGCTTGAGCCCGATGGGCCTGGCACCTTCTAGTCGAGGACGACGACGACGACACGGGCTCGATCAAACAGGAGCAGAATGGCGGCAAGGCGGAAGTGCCGTCCCTACATCCTGCCCCCCATCCCAACAATCCCAGCCCAAGCACCCGTCCAACCCACCTCCTGCGCCACGCACAAACGTTGTTGTGCGTTTCCGGCCGGAAATACGCATTTAGTTGCATGTGAAATTGTTACATTTTTGTCAACAGGCAAATTTATATTTATTTCTACGCGTTTCTTATTCCATTCTTGGCGATGAAAAATTGAAATGTCGTTTCGAATAAATCATTTTGGCCAACTGAGAGGAGAGCGACTTGTTTGTTTCGGCTGCCGTGGCCGTCGCCGTTGCCGTCGCCAACTGTTTGTGCTTATTTCCGTTTCCGCTGGCCCACCGACCCTGGCCCGGCTCCATTTTTATTTGCCGCTCCTCGGCGGAAGCCGGGGGAGTGGTGCCTTGGTCTGGGCTTACCTGGCCGGATATTTTCAGCCCCGTCATTGCAGCTGACATAATTAATTACCTGCTCGCGCGAGCTCTTTTCCCAACGGCTGCGTGTGCCTCACCCGAGGCGAAGGCGGCAGCGGCAGTGGCGGCGTCGTCGTCGGCATTGGGAAACAGGAAGCGGGCTGTCCTCGTCCCCAGATTTGCTGACAGGTGGCGGCAGCGGCAAAGGAAGCATTCAAGGAGACTGGAAGCAACAGCGCCGCCAGGACTCGCAACGAATATAATTGGTTCGCTTTAATTATATGAATTTATGCGGGCCAGTCAGTTATTGTGGCGACTGTGTTTGCCTTTGGGTAATCCACAGAGCCGGACAAAGCCTCCAGGCCGCATCCAAATTGGACTAAGAGATTTTAATTTCCATTTGTCTCGGGCACCCAGGAACTTCAGAAATGTGACAGGTCTACTAACAGACAGGAGACTGGACTTTAATATTTTCTTGTTCTTTGAAATTAAATTTTTTAGTTTTCTATGAGGAACCCATTGACATCTTCCTTTTAAAATTAATATTTAAGAGACACTAGAGCCATAGTATAGGCATCTTAAATAGGCACCTTTCTTGTACCACTTGTAAATATTTAAACTATTATAAATAATCTTAAAAAAAAAACAAAATTGCCTGAGAAAAAGGATAGCTCTCTGCCATAAAACCCAGTGGACTTGATTGAAGGCAAAGAAAGTCTCCTTTTGGCTTTTGTATCAAAGGCATGCATGAATAATGACGCACAAAACTTTCGTTTTATATGCATGCCCAGGTGACCCCAAATAGAATATTAAATGAATTCATTTTGCCAGATGACAGATGACAGGCTGTCGAGTTAATAATCCCCCCTGGATCCCGGCCTCAGTTTAGCCGACATTTATCTCTCGTTGAGCTTAAATCTCAATCGACTCGGAAGACAGATGGCACTTTTATCGTGAGTTCACCACCACCACCAGCACCACCAGCAAGGCTTTTCAATTAGGAGGAACCACCACCAAGGTGCCACCAAGGCTGAATCGACCATTATAGCAGTGCAATTCAATTAGACGCCGCTGGCAGGCCATAAGCCCACAGCAAGGGGTGGATGGTTGGTTGTGTAACGAGGAGCTTGTGCAGCGGATCCCGGGCTGGGGCTGGGGCATCTTGCCAGCGCACATTGACAGCATGAAATTGAGTGAGCTGCAGTTCCTAGGCACACAATGTCTCCCTATCATCTTCATCCCAATTATTCTACCGGCGCACAGTGGGCCATTTCAGTTAGGATGAGCAGTATTTACCATATAGCATACTCTTGGGCTTTTTAGGAATATTTCAGCCTCATTTTTAAGCTGTATTCCACAATTTCAAGATGTACTAAATATGGGAATGGTGTTTGTTCATGGTTAACTTTCAGGGTGTTCTTAATAGGTAAAAAAGGTTGGGTTGTTACCTTCTGTGCGCCTGGTATATAAGGTAGTGGCTAGGAAGGACCCTATTGACATGTTGTATTTGTCATCTTTGAACAATTTCCTATAAAATACTTAACGCAATTTTTGCAACTTCGTTTATTCTATAAACCCCACAGTGCAGCGCCACATCTCATTTTGGGCCTTCCAATCGAAGGGACGTCGATCTACGTAACGTATATAGAGCACGATTTGTGCTCCCGAATATATATGGCACGGAACGAGTACCTGGAGCACCTTGCACTCGCATGAGTTATCATTTCGGGCACATTGATTTATGCAGTCGCCGGGAAAGCAGCAACCTGCATGGCTGCTGCTGAGATAAGAATTAATTGGCAAGTGCACTGTGCAAATAAATTGCATAGCCGCCTGGTGGTGGTGGTGGTGGTGCCGGTGTGGGTTTCGGATATGGGGCTCTGCAAACACACACACACACACACACATAAAGCAGGTCCCCTGGATTGCTGCTGCTGCTTTTAATGCAAATGTGACAAATGTTTTACGGCTGGCTGCGTATGCATTGACTCTGGGCAAACACCTGTAAATGGATTGAAGCCACAGCAGGCGGCCAGGAGCGGAGGAGCCGCAACAAGGGAATATGTCATGCATTTTACACTCCGATTTGTTGTTATAAAAATAAAAGTTATCCCGCGGTGAAATGAAATCAACAGGGGGTTTCACCGACTTTTAATTACAGTAATTTCATAATTTAAATCTGTATTAGTTTCTGATATTGAATTTAATTAATTATTTGGTCTAAGTTCAAGGAATTCGCTGAAATAAACGCATGACAAAGGCCTAACTTTGGTTTTACTTTATATTTTCCAACACATTTCCTTCCCATTTATCCCAACAATCCGCTCCTGCCCCACATCGCCGTATATTAGATGCAACTGCAACTGCAACGGTGGTGCTTCCTTTTTGTTTGCATTCCGGGCAGGCGGCTTTAATCGCAACTGGCCTTGGTGCCACATCCACAGGGGACAGGGCCAAAAGCGATGCTGCTCCACGCTCAAATGGCATTTTTGCCCATATTTGGGATTTGCATTGCCACATTAACTTGCCGAGCCGTGTGTGTGCCGCGTGTGTGGCTGCTGCGTGTGTGTTCGGTTAAATTTGCTGCAAAGAGCGAGAAGAGAACATAAATTGAAGGGCAGCTGAACAACATTTGCCGGCGATCAATATTATTGCGCCTGCGGTGGGGCAATCAACGAAATGGAGAGTCCCTTAACAATGATGCATAGAGCGGGGTGGGGTCAGGCATGGGGGCGTCATGGCTCCCTGGTGAATCCTCGTCTGCATGGCAGGAATGTGCTCTCTATGCTGGCAGAAACGATGTGTTCCGGCAGTGCTGTTAATTTGTCCTTATTCTGGCACAGATAAGCGGGAATTGGAGAAGAAATAAGGGTACGTATTCTTGAATTTTATAGATTTATTAATGTTTATATTTCATTCAGTATTATTTAAAAATACATAATAAAATATAAAAATAAATTCACAAAATATACAAAATAAATAAGCTACAATTATTGTGTTAAATATATGTCCTGTTCCTTGATCCCTCCTGTTCTGACAATCGCCTGTTGGCATCACAGCTTCCCCAGCGACAAAGATGCTGGCGGTTTATTGATTTCCCAGCTGATTGGGCTTCCTTAAATTATATTTATTACTTTCTTGAGGGGCTGGCTCCCAGGCTGATGCTCTCCCTTAGCGACTGCAGTTAAAGCTATTGACCTAATGCCCACGATTTGTGCGGAATTCTAAGAAGCTTTCTATGGGCTATTATCAGCTGCTTTTCGTCTGCCAATCGGTTAATTACTTTCGCCCCAATGCGATTTGCTGTCTACGTCAGCAGGATGCGACTCCTGCTGGCTCCTGCGGGTGCTCTGCCTCTGCCTCGGTCTCGGTCTCTGGCACGCAATAAATTAGAAGTCGCTTTCATTGATTTCTGCTGAGAGCAGCAAGTAAACATTTAATTAAATTGCGACCCACTCCATTTCCGCCCGGGCAAAAGGCTAAACACTTTTATATCAGTGGCAATTAAAATTACGTATACGTGATGTTGCCTGCCATCGCCCCTTGGGCTTTGATTAATGGCCGGGCGTAAAAGAGAGCGCAGAAAAAAAAACACGAGGAATATGCAAATTGAAGATTTATTAAAGCCCCGGTGGTGGGGGGAGTGGAAACCGAGAGCCGGGAGCCGGGCGTCAGGATCCTGATCCCAGATCCTGGGCGTTAACAGTTGACAGTAATTTCCTGCATCTGGACGCGCTCAAAGCAAAATGCAATTTCCGATAGAGCGCCCGGCTTTCGTTTTTATGCGAAATGCCCAGCTGCATGTGTCATCATTCTTATGGCCAGGTATACACTGGTGCCGGGCGATGTTTTATGGCGGCAAGAACAAAGGCTTATGACTGTAAACGAGCCTGAAGACGGGGCCAGGAGATAGAGGCGATGCAGGAGAGGAGCTGGCGGAGCTGGCGGAGCAGCTGCTCCAGTAAAAAATAACGCCACATAAGGGAATGACAAAGTAAAAGGGCACATCAAAGCCGTCTGCAAGGGGTGGAGTCCTCCTGCTGACCTCCAGCATGATTCTACCAGACAGCGACAGACTGGAGGCGGGCAGGCAGGCAGGCAGGAAAATGTCGGCATAAAGGAGAGTAATGGCAAAGGATAATGCGTGGCTTTGCGGGGAGTGTGAGGACTAAAAGGATTTACCCCATGTGCCGCAAACTAGAGCACATCATTTAATATGCTCAAATGAGCAATACAGGCAATGAAAAGCACCTCCTGCAGATGATGGGGGTATTATTTGCAATTTACTAATCCCTTAAAGAGAATAAATCAAGGACCAAGGTGATTTATGAGGGAATGGAAAACCTAGGGAGTTGAATTTAATAATACTAACACGTATGTTTCGAGATTTTCTTGCCAAAAATACCTGTTATACCTTAAAAAGCAAACTATTTATATCATTTTTTGCTATTTTCGTGTCTTAATCTAACACGCAGCCAATAAAAACATTTGCAAATGGCAGTCCATGGACTTTTCGGACTGTTTTCTTGGCTCCAAATTGTTTTCGCTATCAAGATCTTGCTCCCTTATCAGCTTGTTGGCCAAGAAACACCCACAATCGAAATAAATAGATACTTTTTACTTTATTTACAGAGATAGAACTATAGGGAGTGAGTCGAGGAGATGGCGCAGCAGGTTTACCCAATAAATTAAATAAGATTCGAGACGCGAGTGGGCTAGACACCGGGTGCGGCACCCAATGATGATGATTATTGGCTGTTTTTATCATACACGGAATGCGCAATCAGTAGTACGCCTCGCACTCCATTTGGCGGCGCCACAGCGACCAATCCGCACAGCCCACCGCCTCCTCGGTGGCCAGGAATCCCTTGCCTTCGGCGCACGTGAGCAGCAGAGGTGTAGCCGATGGTCCGGGGCAGAGGTAGAACTGATTGGGATCCGCGGAGGCCCAGGGCGACAGCAGGTGTTCGCCGCTGTCACAGCCATCTGACGACCCGACAACCACCTGCTCCTCGGGGGTTGGCAGGCAGGCCGGCCACTGGGCAAAGGGCAGGCAGCCGACGTGGCCGAGACCGCTGAAAAATCCCCGGCCCGCCGGACATCGGAGCTGCAGCGGTTGGCCAGCATCGGAGCACACGTAGAATATGTTGGGGTCCGGATCTCCCCACATGTCCGTGGCGTGTCTGCATGTTGCAGTCGTGGTCGTGTCGGTGGGGTCAGAGGGCGCGGCTGCAAGTGCGGAGACCTCACCCCGTATCATCAGCATCAGCAGCGTCAGCCACAGCAGCAGGAGAGGAATATTCCATTTATTTTTCATAAATAATTTCATCACGAACGGCTGGCAGGGCATTTATTATGGCACACAGAGACCGTCCGTCCGCTCGCTCACTGTCCGCTGTTCTCCTTATTGCAATTTGCTGGTAAACGCTGTTAGTCCTGCACTGTTTCGGGTATCATCATTTGGCCATAAGCTCTGCTCGTTAATAAATTTATTTGCTCCCAGCTCCTGCTCCGGCAGCGAACTGAAAAACTCGACTCGACTGATTGATGTCGTCGCGCCATTGTCTTTCGTTTTTATACTCATGCTCATTGCACGACTTTCCATGTTCCCTGCAGCGTTATCGCCGCTATTTTTACAGTCATTTTTCATCGGGCTTTTCGGGCATTTTTATTTTGGACTGAAGTGACGTCGTTGTTCTCTGGCAGCAGCAGCAGCAGCAGGAGTTCGCTGATTAGATAACCAGTCCGGTTTAAAGTTTTCAACTCACGCGTGATAAGTTGGTTTGGGTTCCGAGGCGAATAGTACCGAAGATCTCTATCGACGGCCAGCAGAAAATTCCCAACTCTCAGCGTTTGATTGGTCGGAAATCACGCTATTCGTAAGGGAATATCTCTAGACTCATCTGGAATTGTTGGCCATTGAAAAAATCTATCAGTTCTTAACGACATTTGTAGACACCAGACATTAAGGCAGTCCTTTTCCCAATATATAAAATATAATATATATTTTTAGAGCGAGTTATACCAATGATAGTTTAAAGAAACTGGCATTTCCCTTGATTGATTGCTGTCCAAATGATTCACTGCCAATGAAATCACAGCCCCGTAAATTTGGACTACCGAACAGCATACTCACACACTCACTCACTCACATCCTTATCTCAGGCGATAGCACAGACATTAATTGCCTTTCAAATGAAGCCAAATTGGAAATTATTGCTGCAGAAATCAGTTGAAAATTTAATTACGCCTGCCTCTGCCTCTGCCAGCCAGCCGCCCTGATAATGGCACAATGTTTTCTTCGGCTGAAGCCCGGGTTCGTCGCTCAGATGCAGGCCCAGCTGCTGTCAGAAGTTCTAATTGATTTGGCTTAGAGCGCCCGAAACGGAGCTCAGCTGGCGGCTGAGAAAGAAGTCACTTTGCGGCCAGGACCTCCAGGATAACCTCCATAACCTGAAAAAGTTCGACGGGCGCTGGTACCCCGTCTCGCAGTTTGCGCCGCTGAGTCACGTTGTCAATTCAACTTCGCTTTCTGTGCGCTCCCTGCGTACTTTTTGCACTCTATTTACGCCGGCACCAAGTTTAAATAGGCAAACTTCGCGGAGCCCGGGAAAAGTTGACAATATAATCGACATAAATTCCAATAGGCTTGCTATCGATGGGAATTCAATTAAAACTTTCTGGGAAAAATACGTAGACGTGAGCGCAGCAGGTGATACTAACTCGTGGCCAAATGTTTGGCCCTCGAAGAGCAGTTATACTTCGGTTCCTGGAAGGCGCTCATCACTTAACCAGCCACTTGAGACGCGATACCCAAAGACAGAGCATTGGAAATTAGCCAAGAATTCGCTATTATCTCCATTCATAACATTCAAAACACCCGATAAGCGCACAACACTGCGTATGAGCAACACCAGAAGCCAAAACAGGCCTCGAACTACGTTCATCATCCGAGGTGTCAATGATATGGCAGAGCTCTCGAGAGTCCCGATAAGTTTCCTGATTGGATAGAATGTTATAAAAGCCCCCACGCTGGCCGCAACATCGTTTAGTCTGTCTTAAATATTGGAATCGAAAAGAAGCAACAAAAGGATACAATATGCTGAAAGGTAACCAAAAGGATCCCCCTAAAAAGAGCTTAAATATAGGGTATAAGTAGTGAACATTTAATAGCCAATTATGACATACCAGAGATCTTGTTCTGAGTATTAATTACTATTTACTAACAATAAATCTACTTCGCAGCCGTCGTCCTCTTTGGCCTCCTGGCCTTGACCATAGCCGCCTCCTTGCGCGACGGCAGCGACGTCACCACCGTGTGCCAGTCCGAGGACGAGCTGTGGGGCAGCGAGGACATCCGCAAGTTCTACTTCTGCGTGGACGGCAAAGTGATCGGTGACGAGTGCGACCCGGGCTACTACTTCGTGAACAATGCCACCGTCTCGGGCTGCCTGCCCGAGGACCTGATGGATCCCTCCTGCGTGAACACAGCCGCCACTGTGCCCTCCTGCACCGACGGCACCCAGTACCAGCCGCAGCCCAGCAACAACCTGACCAACTTCTACGTCTGCACCAACGAGGGCGTCAAGGAGCTGGAGTGCGGCAACGACAAGGCCTTCGTGGATGCCGGCGGATACCTCGGCTGCTTCCCCTGGACCCAGTGGCGCTCGTTGCGCAACTGCAGCGACGCCTGATTAATTATAGTTCTCCAGCGTCCGCTTATCGCGATTAAAAGTGTCCGAATTGAAATGTTATTAACTTAATATTGATTGGAAAATAATTGATATATGAGCGGCCGTCGAGTAGGCGGCTGATATGATAAGGTATGACACGCATTGAGGCCACATTTCCTGGGTTGGCAAAAAGGCAAAAAAAAAAGCGTCAAACAAAAAGATCGATTGGCCATAAATCTTGGCCAAATACAAAATTACACGACAGCCGCAAAATCATTTCCCAAGAAAATGCCAGACCAATCCCAATCAATGCACTTTGTCCCGGGTGCGTGCGTGTTTGTGATTGCCAGGGAAGGACGACGGAATGGAAGGATTGCGAGTGCGAATGCGACTGCGGCTGCCACTGAGGGTTTGTCCTTTGCGCAACACCGCAAAACAATTGTCGCCGCAAACTTTTGCGCAAAACAAACAACAACTGAGAGGGGGACAAATTACAGGGCCAAGGACCAACTGCAGGACATGCTCCTGGTTTTGCTGAACACATGTTCGTCTGACGTCGCCATCGCCGGCGACTCCTTTGGAGGTCTTTGGACCCAGAGTTTCGGTTTCGCACACTCAGAAAAGTGGGGAGCAAACTCATGTTGTTTAGGGGAAGTATCTGAAGATATAGCCTGAATTAAACTTGAATCTTTGATACTTGATTGCGATTATCACCTAGAGTTTTTAGTAAGTAAGTCCCTAAGTTCATCTCCTCAAAGCATCCTAATTCCCTTAATCATTCCTTAACCAATGAGCTCAACTATTTCCCCAAGTGCAGTGTGTGCGTCAAGGACTAACAACGAGTTTAAAGTTCGATGCTGGACCGGCATTAATCTTGCTGGTGTGTGCCGAGTGCCATATGAAACCAGAAGTTGCCAATGATTGCATCAGCGGACCCAAAGGGAGTCACGTGGAAATAGCTGCTGGCCGGTTGAGCAGATCTAGAGGGTCTTAGAGTGATCCATCCAGTGCTCTTTTTTCTGGGTGCACTCAGAGTCCTTTTGGCTCCCATCTCTCTCTTTGATCACTGGGCCAGTGCACATCCGGCTAGGTAATAAATGTCTGAGTGGGGGCCCGGGCAGCGAGGGCAAAGTGTCAGTGACACGGAACTGCAGTTCCCCATCCTCCGCTCCCTGCCTCACTGCCACCCCAAATGAGTTAGTCAGGAAATTGCATTATTTGTCTTTGGCCATTGCGGGCAAAAACCGTGTGTGTATAGTATGGTATGTGTGTGCCTCTGCCTGTGCGCTGGCACTGGACAATGCTGTGTGTGTGTGTGTGTGTGTCCCGTGGGGCACTAACTAGTGTGGCCGCCACCCCTAAAAACCCCAATCCCAGCCTCATCCTGCTCTGGCCACTGCTCGTTTTGCTGCCGCCTCGCCAGCCACTTTAAATGGCGTGGCTATCTCCGGGCCTCGCCCGTCACACATGCGAGTTTTCAAATGCTCCAAAGTCACAGCAATCTTTCTGCTCCATTTCCGCCCACTCCTGCAGCTGTTGCCGCCACTGGTAGTAGGAGCACCAGCTCCGGCTCCGGCTCCGGCTCCTGCTGCTCCTTGCCCAGCTCCTGTTGCCTCTGTTGTTGCATTTTAATTGCATGGATGCCTGGGCCGTTCGGGCCATTAATCCTGCACAAGTTTTGTGCAAAAATTGCGAAAAGGGATTTTTAAAGTCACAACTGTCGTATGTTATCAGCACACCCGGGGAGATGCGCACTCAGAGAAGAGAGTGTGCACTGAGGGAAAGGCTTGTGGTTGGCCCGAAACTGCATTTTATATATATATATTTATTTAAATAAATTTTAAACAGGGATTAAAACCGAAACATATATCGGTTTCGGTTACGGTTACGGTCTCAACCGATATAAGTTTTC
>JAEIIU010036388.1:0-28057 GCA_018874675.1 Drosophila baimaii
AGTTTGAACCCCAAATCGAAGAATACGTTCAATTTCCCCCCCCAAGAATCGTCTCTGGATCCGCCACTGCATATGTACATACATATTTGCGTACTTTGCGTCTCCTGCATATGATGGGAGCCATCCGATTCTCCAACTCCAACTCAAATTCATTAGCCGAACTCAACGTATTATCAACAGAATCCGGATTTCCGGAAAGGTCATCTGCAGGCATTACAGGAAGGTCCTACTCCATGGGAGTTTTCAGTCCCGCCTCCGATTCAGTATCCGGAATCATGTCCGGCGAGGAGTAGTTGGCTCTCAACGTTTCGGACACTCTAATCGCCTGGATTTGGCGCTATACTGATGTGGTCGGGAACTCCTCCGGCACATTGTCTACCTCAAAGATTGGTCCCTACTTCATCGGCGGTTCTTTGGTTTCGTCGATGGTCAGTTCGCTGAAGCGTTCCATGTTAAAATTGTAATATTCACTAAGAACTGCATAGAAACAATTTAAACAATGACACATTCTTGAGCTTTCCTTTATTTAGCAATTTCGCAAACCTTGCTAATATCAGGGTTGACATCTTGTTTCATGAATAAAATTATATTTTGCTCTCGATTTAAATAGTTTTTATATTCCTAGAGAAGGTAGGAATAATCTTAGTAAGTCAGTTATAAATATTACATACATACATATGTATATTCTTTAACTGTTGCCCAAAAGTATGCATCGAAATCTAACGTTCTCCAAACACAAAAAGCAACAATTGAACTGGCGAACTGTTCTCCATGTTACCTTTCGCTGTTGCTCTCTCTCTCTCTCTCTTCCCGGCTCACCTGGCGAGATAGCGCGCTCTCGCCGCCGCGTCGACTCTCTTGAAGGGCTATGACACTGTATTAAGAATTGTAAATAGTAATCGCATTTAAAATAAACATAGTTGTTTCTTTCGAGCTCCGTTTCCATAAAACATATAAGATTTACACAATTTTTAAAAATTTAAAAATAACCATTAAAATAAATATTTCTTTGTTTGATATTCAGATTTATATTTCTAATGAAAACTAAAAAGAAACTCTTTTAGAATGAATTCAATTTTGGAATACAGTGCCATAGCCGTATTAATGAATTTTTTGTATACAGTGTCATAGCCATATCAACAAGTGGCTTAGCGCTTAGTGGCTAACGCAGACTGAGACACAGCGAGTGGGCCAAGTTAGCAAGCGGTTAGTACTGATTCTGGTACCGACTTGACATGTACTACTAAACGCGGCCACAGCGGACGACGCTCGCGTGCGTTTTGACGACAACAACAAGTACAACAACAACAGTAACTGAAAAGCGACGTTGCGGGTTATTGTTATTTGTTCATTATTCTCCACAAGCGACAACAACTACGAAAAAAAAAAGAAACAGTTTGTGAGAAGCGGCAGGCGGAGAATTAAAAAGAACGAAGCGAAAGAAAGCCGACTTAAAAATAAAAATCGAAGAGGAGAGAAGCCAAAGGAGAAGGAGAGAGCACGAGAAAGATACCCGGACCGAAAGCGGTAGCCAGACAAGGAGCGAAGACAGGTAAACGGAGGAGGAGAAGGCGGAGAGGCAGAAGAAGCATAGAGGCGGCGGGCTTATTACAGTTACTTTTAATGTTTGGAATTAAAAATTAAAACAATGCTCGAGTGATCGCAAGCCCTGAAAACCTAAAACCGAAAACTGAAATCGGAAAACCGAACAACCGAAACCAGTTAAAATGCCAGCGAGATGCGGATTCGTGCTAATTAGAAGAAGAATGTGCGAAGTGAGAGGATGATATCGAAATGTTAACGAGATATGGATACCCCAGGTGTCTCTGTGTATGTGTGTGTGTGTGTGTGTGTGTGTGCGGTTTACGTAAAGGAAATAAACGAAATACCCTGCATATCAGCGGGGAAATGCGGTCAATTAGAATAATATAAAATGCCTGGTGCCTGTGAGTGTGTGTGTGTGTTGAATTAGTGAATGAATTGAACAAAAGCATTGAAAATCAATACGAAACCTGCCGCCGCTCCCAGTTTGTATATCCACTCACGCACACCACTGAAGAGTACTCTACCTGTGTGCGGCTTGGACCATGTGCATGTGTCGGTGTGTGTGTGAAAAAGACTTGTAAAAATATCAACAGTCGCCGCAATAAGAGCGGGAGAGAGAGAGAGAAAAACAGGTGGAAAAGAAAGCTTAAAAAATGCGGTCGGTCAAAAAGAAGGGAGATGGTGGAGATGTACATAGTAGATGGAGGAGACGACACGGAGACAAATATCCGTAGAGTTACCTTTTCAAGCCGCACCAACACACTCACACACACATGCAAACAACCGACCTGCCACGCATGCGCGCGAGGGGGACGGCGATAGTGTGGCTCGGGGTGTCGGTGTCTCGCCCCAGAGCTGGCTCCTCATTATTTTGTTGTTTTGCCATTTGCTTCGTAAACTTAAAAGTATGCGCAAGATAAAAACAAGTGAGTCCTATCTAAATCTGTGCTGTCCCCGCCGCCTGAATTATTTGAGGCATTAATCACCCCCCAAAGAAATATGGGATTGTAATTGTTTTTGCCGCTTATCAGCGGACTTAATTAATTATCTTCACCTGAATGAACATAGTAGTAGTATCTGCTTTTATGATTTATGCAAGTGCGTTACACTTTCGCCGTTATTTGCGTGCGATAATAATGTGTTTATCTGGCTCTCGCTCTGCCTCCCGCTCCCGCTCGGGCTGCTGCAGGAAAGAGAGGAGAAAAGAGAGAAAACAAAGTCAATCCGTCAAAATTCCACTGGCGTGATGCAATTTCGGACTTACTAGGAAAAAAATATAAAACTGCCCGTAACACGATAAAAAAAACTACAACTACGAAAACATAACAAGAGACCGAGAAGGCCCAGGGGTGTAGAGTAGTCACTAGTAGTGGGTCAGTCAGTGTTTTCTTTTTATTTGCATTTCGCTTTGTTTGTTTATTGTGTTTGAGCAAGATCATTCGACCGATAGTGCTGACCCCCTCCTGGCATTTTCTCTTTCACCTGCCGCAAGTACACCGTCCCCCCTCGATGCCCCCGCCCGTGCTCTGGATCGGTATGCGACGACGACGACGTCGCTGAGAGTGCCTGAGCTGAGCCCAGCCTAAAAGCAAGCGGAAAAGTTGTTGCTGTCACTTGAGCCGAGGGAGCGGCTGAGCTAGTGTCTTGCGAGTGCTTCTGAGCGACAGAGAGAGAGGGAGAGAGAGTGCTTGCAAATCTGAGCTTCGGTGTGTGTGAGTGTCTGGGCTTTTTGCAGGTGTGTTCCATTGGCTACACTGCAAAAAACGTTTTGAACTATTAGCTAAACTAAAGGAAAATTGTAAAAAAAAAAAATAATTCATATTTGTCTTCGACCTGAAACCAATTTTAAAGGGAGTGAAAAAAGTGCCTTTATCGAACAAGATCTAAAAAAAAGTTTAATTTATTTTTCCCAGTGTAGGCAAAGTGTTGTGATGTGGACAATAAGTGCCAGGGAGGGGGTCGGGCGGCAAGGCGCGCGCGATTTTTGAATTCCAATGCTGATCCGAGAGCCAACAAACGAAATGTTAAAGTTTGAGAATAATTGCGGCCATGTGCGGACCGTTTTGGAGTGTCTATGTGTGTGTGTGTGTTAGTGGAAGTGTGGAATGCGGTTTGAGTCAGCGATACTGGCTGCGCAGTATCCGAAAAAGGGGGGGGGAGGGGCTTGGAGCTCCGGAGGGGCTCCCAATCTCGTCTCCAAATCTCGGTAGAACTACAAAGTAGTGACTTAACACATTTTATTTATTCGGTAAGATCAATTTGGCATCCGGCACTCTCCCAGAAAACTTGGTCAACGGAAACTATGAAATCATGGTGGGAAAACCTAATTTGGCTCGAAGATACTTCTACGGATGTGTTGGCCACACCCCAGAAAACAATCATTGGCTTTAACTCTTATTTGGTAGCCTTGAATATAGTTGCATTTAAGCAATACCAAAGACACTAGCAGTAAGGTCGTTACTCATCTTAGTACTTCTAGTGTCTTTGGCAATACCTACCAGAGTTATGAAAATTAGGGCCCAGTCTCTTGTTTTTTTTAATTATGTATTTCCTACGACACATATTCAAGTAAAACGTGTTTATTTAAATATTCTTTTAACAAAGAACTTCTATTGTGCATTTATAAGTGGTAAATTTATAGCACATTCTTTTAGAAGTAAAAATAATTGAAGTAAAAAAGCAAAAGACAAGGCCTTTTTAGAAATTTTATCTGTTTAAATTCTGGGCTTTTGCTTGATACTGCATTTTCTGATAACAAATAACTCAAAGCACTTATTTTTAGTAAGTTAATTCCAATAAGAGCGAAAGATAGTAAACAATACATAATTTTTGTATTTATTTATACAATGCTGACGCTTACTTAAAAGGAGGTAGTTATATCAATAGTGTTTTTCTAGGATCAAGGCACCAAAATAGAGAAAGAGAGATAAGCTTAAAAACTAAAAGAGCAACGGCGATGTGTACATTTTGTTTTTAAACCCCGGAGTGCTCGATATTTCTCCCGAAAAGCTCTCAAAACTCTCTTTCTGTAAGCCGAAGGAGTAACTCAGCGCCCATCCGTGCTATAAAGCACCAATTTATTATGTTTTCTTTTTAATAATTCTTCTGCTAAACACAATTTCCAGACGGACTAACTAGGCCAAGATCTGAGCCTAAATCCCGAGTCACCACCTGACCAAAAATGGTTAATCATCACTCAAATGGCGGCGGCAGTGCCGGAAACAGCAGCGGAAGCCTACGAGGAGGCGGTGCTCATGGCGGTGGCGGCGGCGGAGGAGACTACTCCGGGGACGATCGCAGTGGCGGCGGCGAAGAGCGCGAAAGGCTGGACGGCGACCTGCACGACAAGCCCACCTACCTGCTGGAGCATCTGGCCACCTTTACGGTGAACAAGGAATCGGGAATTGTCTACCCCGCTGACGGTATGCGCCGCCTGCTGCAGCTGGAGAAGACGACGGGCATCTGGTCGCAGAAGATGCAGCTGTGCCTGGACTATCAGTGGGTGCTGATCATGGACTATGAAACGGGGGTGAGTCTCGGATGACCTAGTATGATGTTTCCTTTTCTAAAACTTGATTCGTTTAACCTTTTTAGAACATCATTGAAAGATTCCCCGCCTCGTTGGTCCAAGAACCCACCGCCTTCACCTCCAATGACGCCATGGAGCTGTATAACAACATTCTGGTCTTTATTGTGTCCGGCGGTGGTGGTTCCCGCTCCGAGATGCACATATTCCAGGTGAGTTTCATATCTATAAACCTCTGGAACTGACTCTAACGTTGATGTCATCCCAAATCCGTTTCTTGCAGTCACAAAGCGTGTCCGCCGTTCACTTGGTTGAGGACCTCAAGCAGCTGCGCAGTGGCAAGATGATCACGCAGCAGCGTGGCGCCACGCCTACGCAATCTGGAGGCGGTGGAGCCTCCGGCATGGCCATGATGATGAGCAAGACTTCGTCGTCGTCCTCGCATAGTCGCGTAGAACTGCATCAGCACAGGGAGCAGCGTGGTGTGGACCGCGACAGAGAGCGTGAACGGGAGCGGGATCGAGATCGAGAGCGGGACCGGGAGAGGGAGAGTCACCACCATATGCACCAGCGGAGCAGTGTGGAGCAGTATGGCGTGCGGGCAGGTATTGGAGGCGTCTCGGGCGACGATGTGGCGCACATTGGCGGGGAGACGGACTCAGAGCATGGCGGCATCATAGTCGGAGGAGGAGGAGCGGAGCGAGACGAGACCAGCTCCACGTCCAGCGAGAAGTACGAGCGGGATGTGGCCGTGCTCAATCACTGTTTTGATGACATTGAGAAGTTCATAGCCCGGCTGCAGCATGCGGCCGCCGCTTCCCGGGAACTGGAGCGCCGTCGCCGCAACCGGAAGTCCAAGAAGAGGGATCCGGGCGAGGGACTGCTCACACTGCGGACGCGACCGCCGCACGAGAAGGAGTTCGTGGACATCTTTGCCAAGTTCAAGCTGTCGTTCAACCTGCTGGCCAAGCTGAAGGCCCACATCCACGACCCCAATGCCCCCGAGCTGGTGCACTTCCTCTTCACGCCGCTGGCCCTCATCGTGGAGGCGTCCAGCGACACCTACTACGAGTCGCAGCTGCCGGCGCGCGTCGTGAACCCGCTGCTCACCCGCGAGGCCATCAATCTGCTCATCAACTGTGTGACCAGCAAGGAGACGGAGCTGTGGCGCTCCCTGGGCGATGCCTGGGTGATCCCGCGGGATCAGTGGAAGGACGATGTGGGCTCCTACCATCCCGTTTTTCTCGATGGCTGGTCGCCGGACTATTTGATCAACGACGAGCTGGAGCCGCCACCAAATTCCCCGCCAGCTCATGTCAGCAAGCGCCGACTGGAGGTGCAAGCAGTGTCCTCCGGACTGAATGGTCGTGGCGGAGGTGGCGGCGGAGGAGGAGGATACGATGACTATGACTCTGGCAATGGGATGAACATGAGCATGGGCATCGAGAAGTACACCATTCACCATGGCAACGATGGGTTGAGGGAGCGAGAGCGCGAACGCGATAGAGATCGTGCGGGAGCCATCAGCGCCTCTGACTTCAACACCCGCAGCGAGCTCTCCTTCGACTCTATCGAGGGCAGGGGAGGCGGAGGTGGAGCAGCAGCGGGACATGGTCATGGCCATGGCCATGGACCAGGAGCCGGGCCCACCCTCAGCGCCATCACAGCCGGACTGCAGAATCTGCACACGCGGGACTCCCGCGGTGGCAATGGATACGGAGCGGGAGCAGGAGCGGGACCGGGACCCTCCTCGGAGCTGGGAGGCGGCGGTGGCAGGGGAGGAGCGAACATCAGCGATGACCAAATGCTCGAGTCCTGGCTGGAGGATCTGCAGGCGGGTGGCTCCAAAATAGTGCTGGTCACCTATCCCAGGACCGCCAACAACGACAAGGAGCTTAGTGTGATGCGAGGCGAATATTTGGAGGTGAGACTCATCAATTAACTCTTCCCTAAGTTCACCTTTAAACCTGTAACTCCGATTTCCCCTCTCCTTTAGATCCTTGACGACACTAGAAAGTGGTGGAAGGCGCGCAATATGCGGGGACAGGTGGCCCATGTGCCCCACACGATCGTCACGCCCTTTAACTATGGCGATGGGGATGGAGCCCAGTACTACGGTCAGCAGCAGCAGCAGGCAGGACCTGGCTTGGCCAACAAATCGCGACCAGGAGTGAGTCATCCGTAAATATTCCTAGTTGATAAAGCGCACTAATCCCTGTTAGTTTTCCCAGGATAATCCCAGCATGGAGCAGCGATCACCGGACCCCACCGACATGATGCGCAGCAAGCATCTGGGGAAGAAGGGCGAGTTCCGTTACTTCTAGGATCGGAAGGATCACCATATACCATATATACACATTACATATTCCGTAGTGAGAATCTAGCATTAAGGAGGTTCCGTCTAGGATGCTAGTCCCGATTCCGAGGATTCCGATCGGATTAGCTCCGATGCTAAAGCTAAAGTTAAGGACTAACCTAAGTGTGTGAGCTCCTTCACGAAGGAAGCTGCGTTGAGTTGATGCTTAAGAGCTGATGTTGCTGCAGAGGGAAGATGCAGGATGAAAGAGATGAAGATGAAAATGAAGATAACGAAGAAGGAGAACAAGAAGCAATACGGGGAGGCGAAGGCAATAATTTGTTTAAATAAAATTATATCCAAAGGATTCCTTAGATTATTCTGTTAAGGAAACTGAAGAAAAAATGTGTGAAGGCCTCAATCTCAATGTGCGAGCGCTCAACCGAATAGCAGCCTTTCTCTTTAAGTTGTTATTGAATGAGCGTAAACGGGAAATTTTCAACTGAGAACACTCAATCGAAGATCGTTGCTTATGTTCGTATTATATACGAGCTCTACGGAGCTTTGGACACCAATCCTGACAGAAGACTCTTCTCAATAAAAAAAGAGAAATGGAGGGCAGGCTTTGCTTTATTTTTGATGCTCACAAGAAGAAGTTAACTGGTGCTGAAGGATACTGATACTGATCAAAGCCAACGATTGAACAAAGAGCATATTCTACAAGGAGATTCCCAGATCTGGTCTATATTATGGAGAGCTTCTCCACGCGTGCCAGCAACGGCGAGTCGGAATGATATTCCACATTCCTCACAGCAAAGTCACCCACGTCGTTGGTGAAGCACTTGAGCGTTGAGATGGAGAAGGGACGTCCCGGGAAGTTGTAGTATGTGAAGTACTGACCATTCACGGCGATTAGGAAGGCGCGATCCCCCAGTCCGAAGGCGATCTTGAAGAGCTTGCCGCGCACAAAGGGGAACTCGCCCTCGGTCTCCTCGTCATCGGGGGCGAAGCTAAATGGAAATGAAAGCGAAGGTAAATAGGGAACTCCAGCAATCCCCAACTGCCCTCCTACCTGTTATCATCCCGCTGATAGCTGCGTGACACCGTGGTCCTGTCAAAGTTCACATGAAACCGGAGCACTGTCCGCCCAGTGTCGTTGCACTGGAAGCAAATGGAGAACTCCGTGGTGGGCGGACCCTTGGCTATGCACTCCATGGCCACCACAGTGCCCGTCTCATATCGCCGGGGCACATCGCTCTGGAAAGCCACCCGGTCCGGGCACATGAGGGTGCGTGGAAAGACGAGCGGAAAGAGCATGCGATGGTGGAACTGGGTGATCTTCTCAAAGTCCCCATACACCCGCACAAAGTTGATTTGCTTGGGGAACTTGACGAACTCAAAGGATCCGTACAGCTGGTCGTTCACATAGATCTCGAAGCAGCGCTGCAGTACGGCCACCCGGAAGGTGAAGGTCTGGCCCGGCTGGAGGGGATTCTTGGGGCCATCGCACTTCCAGTTCTTGCTGATCTCCTCCTGCTGCCAACCCTCGCCCGGCTGGAACATGCTGCGTATAATCTGGCCCTCACGAAAGTTGGCCTCGATCTTCAGGAACACCGTCTCACTCTCGTTCTGGGCATTGACATTGTCGGTGAGGTCGAGGGATATTCTGTTTTAGGATTTTTTATTTATATTAATTAAATGTTTAATTTTTGGGGATTTAGAGTCGCAGTTTGATATTTCAGATGCTCGACACGAAAACTGTTTTTTCATTTGTTTCTTTATATTTCAAGATTTAATTTTGAGTTTTTAATAATTTGATGACTAGTTTTAATCAAGTTATAGGTGACCTAACTTCTTGTTTCTCAAAGGACGTTGTTCCAAGCTTGCTGATTGAAAACTATATAGTTTCCATTCACTTTAGTAGTTACAAACAAATGCTAAAGGGGTAAAACCACCTTAAAATCTAAAAAATTCGTAGTTTTTTGTTTGAATAACAGTTTAAGCTCTTCATAATTTTCAAATTCAAACTGTATAAAAAGTATAGCAAAAAAAAGAGAGAATCTGATACCTTTCTAATATTTTCTTTGAATTTTTCTCCAAATGTGTGTACACTTCCTGTGCAGTTCTACTCAATCAATATGGTTTATATTTCTGACTTATAGGTCTTAAAGTACAGCACATAAATCGAAAATAATCTTCTATTTTTGCAGTGTCTTACTAATAACATAAAAGACATTCTAATAAACCTACATTTTGATGGTTACGTGCTATTATCTTTAGGTACATCGACTCTATGCTTTTTTATACTAATTGATGCGAGTGCTCATCCACTGCATACCTTTTTCTTTGTAAAGAAAATCATACCTTGAGCTATATGAAACAATTAAGTCTCTGAAATTCAACAGCCCAAGGGTAACTTGACTCTAAATTTCTAAAAAAACTCTGTATACATTTTTCATAAAAAGAAAAACAAATACCTTTTTCTTTTTATGAAAAATGTATACAGAGTTTTTTAGAAATTAAGAGTCAAGTTACCCTTGGAATGTTGAATTTCATATAATCAAAGACTACTTAGTCAATAATCCTCTAGAAAAAGTCTTAATTGTGAAGAATAATAAGGTTTATCTAGGTAGAACCTTCAGGTATCCATACATTTTGTAAACTTTTTATATCTGCGAGGTCTAGGCAAACCAGCCTATAAGAAAAGTTTTCTATATTCAACAATTCCTTTATAATTTTCACTATTATTTTGCCATTTTTATATATTTTCTTTTATACCGAGCATCTGAAATCGAAGAACAAAACTATTGCCTACTTATTGGGATGCGGCTTGACGCGTCCAGAGACGATGAGCACATGCCCAAAGGGCACCTCCGTTAGCACCTTTGCCTTCCACACGTTCATCGCGTCTCGCGGTTCCACTGCAACTGAAACAACGATACTTCCAGTATCCAAAAGTTGGCTCCGGCTCCGGATCCGGAATGGCTACGTCGCGCGTTTTATGCGCCTTTATGCTAATAGATTCGCCATCCGTCGCCTTTCCTCGTTCATTTGTTGTGATTATGTAAAGCGGGGGAGCCGGGGGAGCGAGGGAATCGGGGGTTAGAAATGAGGAATTACCTGCAGCCGCATGCAAACTTGACATGGACGTGGACGTGGTAAGGTTACCCCCATCCCAACCCGTTCAATCGAATCCCATATAAATCCGACCCAGTGAGCCTATGGCGGGGGAGGTCTGGGCTCCATGACGAGAACCTTGCTCGCTTATTTATTTGATTCAATCCTTGCCTTTGTAACCCATAACTGTCATCCTCGAGTCCTTTTCACGGTTGCTGGCTGTCACGCCCCCAACTGCCGACGACGGGGCCCGCCCATTTGTTGCTAGTTACTCGGTAAGCGACACTGTGAGGAAAGAATGGGTGGTTCTTTGAAGGGAAATTGAAGTAGGAGCTTGTAATGAAGAGTTTATAGGATATTTTTGGTTAGGTAGTGGAAATTGACTATGGTTGGGATAAAAATGGTTCTTCAAGACTTCATTGGGTGTCCCCAAAGTCAAAGGATCATAGGGGAAGTTTCCTTTTGAAGGGATTTCTAAGACATACTATTTCTATAGTAATCCCAAGAAACAAATACCTTTTATTCCCATTTCTCTATCAATGTCCTTGCTCTGTCTTCTCTCTGTGTGTTCTCCTCCAATCTTAACCTCTCTCTCGGGCTGCCACTCACTTCCCTTTCTACAGTTTCTCCTTTCTACTGCTCCATTGTTGTTGCGTGTCTTCGGGTGAAATAAAACAAGGCAACAACAATTGATTCCCTGTCTAAAGTTTTTGCATTTGCACTAAAGTGCGACTTGGGGCTGGCTGGGAGCACTTTTCCTAGCCGCCTCAGCTTGTACTGCTCCCCCCACGCCAAAATCCAGTTCGGGGTAATTCATTTCTTTTGACGTACCTTGGCATATTCGCTGAAGTTCTGTCTCCGTCTCTGTCTGCGTCTACACCTTTCGCTTACGTCCACGTCCAAACCAATGACATCTCCTCAGGGTTCCTCCACTCATCCTCAGTACAGTGAAAGGTCGGGTCATTGGAGGCGGTAGGACTGTGAGCTGGAAAAGAGTCTGGCTTATTCTGATTAAAGAAGAGGTTCTTGTTTTAATAAAGTAATTAGCAAATGAATTACTAATTTACTAAATTAAGGGTCACAGAAATCTTTCACTAACACTAACCGAACTTTATCCTTACGTCCTTAAGTCTTGTGTGTTTAACGACTCCCATGGACCATCCCATTCCAAAGAGTATTAGCTACAAGCTCAAGGTAACCACTCTAAGGATGCTGCTGAGGAACCTTAACACTTAACCACATAAGCCTGTTCCTTTCCTTTGAAGTCTCTAGTTTCAAAAGACCTCAAGAAGAACTTTCTTTGAGGTATATAAAAACTGAAAACAATATCTAGTCAGTCATAGGGTACTGATGAAGAACCTTGACTCCTCTGCGAACTTAACTTAACTTATCGTGCTCTCAGTCCTAAACAAAATCTTCTTTGACTTTTTTAACTCAAGCTAAGACTGTTTAGACCTTTAAGAACCTATTACCTTTTGAAATATATTTACTAAAATAATGTCTAGTATTCCAATTTCAAAATCACCCATAAGGCACTCCCACTGTACTCCCTCGAACAAGTACGTGGCCTCTCTGTTTGTCTATGTTTCCTTTCGCTGTTTTTTTCTGTCGCTTGCACCTGATCGAATTGGGTCCAAGTCTTCAGGCTTAACTCGACTTGGCACTTGACTCGGCTCCGCTCGTCTCACATAAACATATATTTCTGATTGCGTTTCACCTTGGGGCACCCAGCCCTGAATTACCTTCCTCCTCCCTCGCATCCCTTGCAGGAGCGAGGTGCCTGGCTTTGCCTGCTACGAATGGGAAATCGCTAATTGGTTAGTTATGGCCACCGACAATCCGACAACAATCCAATCCATCAATTGCTCCTGTGTGACCTTGTCAGCCATCGCTGCTGCTATGCCTACTCTGACCTGACCTCTGATCAACCGGCAACGCTGTGGGAGCCGAGACCTGAGAGCCCGGAGAGCCCGGAGAACTCTTCCCCAAACAGAACTAATGAAGTAATCGTGTCGATTTCAACTTTAATTTCCGCTTGTCACTCCAAACTGATAAACCGAGTGGAGCAAGTGGAGCACTGCGAGCGAGCGAGGCTCTGTGTACGTTGCACAGTTATCAGTGTTGGGAGTAGGTGGAGGTGGCTGCCACGTATAACCCCTCGAGCCCTTACCCCCCTGCCTTGCCTTACTGCCTTACTGCCCTCCAAGGGCTGCTCGCTCGCTGGCCCTCGCCAGCTTGCTCTTTCCGGGAGCTCTTATCTCGCTGCCAAAGCCATATCGAATTGGTTTGTGGCGAGCGACGACACGTCTACAGAAATCAGATTTTACGGTCTTGCAGGGCGACGGCGACGGGGATCCGCAAATCGGACAAGCAATATAGTGATAATGGCTTTACGACCCCCGATGCCATGCCATGCCAGCGCACCAAGTGGAGCCGAGACTCCTACCCGAGTTCCAAACGGAAGCCGATCGATAATCGACCGGCTTCGGGGAGAGGAGCTCACCTCAGGTGGCGTCTGCCTTGCTTTTTTTGGAGGGGGCGGAGCATATCACCTGAGTTTAAGTATCTCGTATCAGTGTCATTATCACTCTGGCCTCTCTCTCTCTCTCGCTCGGCGGGAATTGTGCAATTTCTTATGGATTGATTGGCTTCCAAGGAAGAGAACCAACCTCCCCAGATACTTTTCAGGTGTTCTGATTGTCTCGATTTCGATCCTCACCTGCTATTCTCAATGGTGACGTAGGCAAAACCGTTGCAAAATTGATTTAAACACTCTTTAAACTCGTTAGTTCCACCGACCAAGAAGGAGACTGACTTCCTTGTGGGGAGGGGGGGGGGGGGTCCGTAACCGCAACCGAAAACGAAGCCGAAACCGATCTCAATGGATCCACCCACGTGGCGTTGTGTGTATTTCGGACATGAAAATAACTTAAGCCAAACGAACAAACTTTTTGGTAATTGCGATCACAGTTTGCATTCCCTTGGCCCAAGTAATTCGCTGCCCCGAAGAGGAGTATCTCTGGGGTAACACGTAGGCACCACTCCCACACGATCTCCCTCGATCGGCCAGGAGTTCTATATATAGCTTAGAAAAGGCGGATCGATGGCGGGACACTAGCTATATATGCACTTGTCGCGTTTCGGAACGTAACTGAATCGTTGGATTTGACGGTGAAGTTTAAAACGTCGAACGAAGTCGACGACGATCGCGCCGGCATAGGCGATATCTCACCTGTGCACAGGTGGCGAAGAAGAAGAAGGAGGAGGAGTCCCCTCTCTCTCCGAGTGGTGTGTGTGTGAGAGAACAAATAAATATATGAAATATTGAACGCACAAAATGTGGAGCAACAAAGTGGGTGATATTTCTGTAGATAGCACTCACACTCGCACTCGAGTAACCAGGTATGAGTGCGTGGCTGCCTTTGTATTGGCCATTAAGCGCTGCCGTTGCCTGGCCTGGCCTGGCCTGGCTTGGCCTGGCCTGGCTGTCAACGTGTTGCCACCAACCCACACCACACCAACAACCTCCTCCAACCTGAAGGAAAATGAAATGGAAATGCCAAGTGGAAATGTCGCCCCGCAATTTGTCTCAATAGATTCCCGGTCGTGGCTGTCGTTATCAGCACAGGTACTGGAGGTATGGCAAACAGGTGAGGAGGTGAGCAGTGGAGGGGGTGGACTTGCCTACTTGCTTGCTCCCTTCTTTACCTGCGACCCGGTCAGGCGCATCCAACCAAGCTCACAGCTAAAGTCAAGAGAATAGGGCTGCTCAAGCACTATTAAGCGAAAAAGGATTTTAGAAACCATAAATACATATTATTTAGCTCATAAAATGTAAAACCCTTTGTGAGTTGCTTGTGAAAGAACTAGCGAAGGCTAAGGAAAGTCTTTTTTCTTCAATTTTGTCTGAAAAAAAAGATTTTAGGGGTGGTTCTTGTTGTTAGTTATTTATTTGTTTTATTAAAGTATAAATAGCCTTTCTTCATAATATAAAATAGCACCTAATTGCTATACTTTTCTGCGGCTTAAGCAAGCCTCTTTGGCTCGGGGGCTAATACAAATGAAACCCTTATCTATATAATTCAAAAACGTAGTATGTTGGTAGTTTGTAATATCAAATCTTCGAAGTCTTTGCCTCTATAGTCAAAGTTTGACAGTCAAAATCTTGAAAAGCTACCGAAATGGCCTTTAGAAACTGGTTATCGTTGCCCCTGGTTAAAGCCGACGAGGAGGAGGAATTAATTGATCCTCAAGCTTCACTTAGGGAGAAATGCCAGGCCAAGGAACATATTGAGAAGTTGTACAACAAATACCAGGAGTGCAATGATCGTGTCAATGGACGATCCAAAACAACTGAGACGTGCGTTGAGGAATTATTTGACTTTGTTGCTGAATTGGATCATTGTGTTGCGCGGAATCTCTTCTCAAAACTAAAATAATGAAAATTAAAGCAATTGTTTAATCAGTAATTAAAAGTATCTTATAATATTTTAGCATTATATGCTATATAACCCATAAAACCTCATTACTATAAATACAATAAGCTGCTATAATCCTGAACTCAGCTGTGCCCGCGTGTGGGCCCTGTATGCATGACAGACAAGTGACAACACCCGATCGATCGTCTCTAATATTTGTCCAAGCGATCTGGAGTCCCTCGTCCCGCCGCGCCCCTGCCACATTCGGCATTGTCTCCTTCGCCCCTTATTCCCCTGCCTCCTTATCATCCTCCACAGCAGCGCCTTTATCAATGGACAAACAGCGACATGCCGAGAAGAGTCATAATTTCTCTTTGATGTTTGCACGAGTACACCCTAGGAGAGTGTCATTAATTGATTTATTAACCAAGTTGACTGCCTGTCAGTCAGTCGGCAAGGCGTCTTCCCTGGGTCCGATTTGGGGATGTCCATCCAAGTAATTATATGGCCAACTAATTAGGTAAATGTGTTTGCTGCGATAGCAGAGATATCTCACAGGGTTCCCTGGGATGATAACGTCGAGGGAGAACATGTCGATCGGAGAGGCACTTAGATGATTGGGGAATGGTTCGCTCCATCTCGTCATCCGGTGTTTGCTCCACTTTGATCATTGTTTGAAGTGGGAACGGAAGGTGAGCATACCTACACCCACCCCATTCTCTATTCTCCATTCTCCATTCTCCTTTCTGGCGGTCATGTGCGTGTGTGTGTACATTGGGAGTGTGTTTATTCAGCTGGACACCTGAGGCACCAGAGACAGCGTACAGCAAATACCATTCTATATATACTATATATCATTTACGGGTTTCCAAGGAAATAACCTAGAGCTCTGCACTCTTGGTCTGCTGCTTCTTGGCCTCGATCACATTCTGCATGACCAGATCGTACAGGTTGTCCTCCTCCTGTTCCTCCTCTTCTTGCGGCTCCTTCCTGGCCTCCTGAAGGCTCTCCAGTTCCTTTCTGTAGTTGTCCAGAGCCTTCTGAAGCAGCTTTTCCACGGGAGAATAGGTGGAGCGCGATCTCAGGCGGGCTTTCGCTATCTCCAGAGCCTGTTGGAGGAATCAGGATCTTAGGTAATGAGCTTCAAAGAGAAAAGAAGGGTCACTCACCTTCAAGGTGTTGGAATTTCGCAGCAGAGCTTCTTCGTAGGACAGAACCTTGGGTGCAGGTGGATGAAGGAGCGAGCTCTCGGCCAGCTTTTCATTTTGACGCTCCAGTTTCAGTTCCTCAATTTGCCTAAGGGAAGAAATATACATTCCATGAGATTATATTCACAAAATTCAATGGGTGAAGCCTACACTTTCTCCAATTTCTGATCAATCTCCGCCTCCAGAGCCAGATATTTGTCATTAATTTCTTTTATGACATCCATCCTGGCAAAAGGGAACTTTTGTAAATAAATAAAAACGTAAACAAAGGAGTTGCCAAGCAACAATAAATTAAATGTTGCCTGCCTGTAAGTGCTGCCCAGCGAGCATGAGCGGCAATTTTAAAGTTTATAAACTCTTTTACAACACTGAAATCGATAAGTTTCCAGTGTTGAAGGGATTCACTTAAAATTTTAAAAAGAGGCGGTAATCTATTTTAGTTTCTGTTTTTATTGAAAAGGCCATAAAATTTCCCGTAAAAGTATCAAAATATGAACAGACTGCCTAATTGTGTGCACAATCAGTTTATTTTGTAAGCAATAATTTCCCTCTTATCTGGCCATTTGTTGTGATAGTTTATCTAAGCATGTTGTTTATTATATTTGCAAATCAACGAGCTGTTGTGATGATGATAGCAAGCTATAACAAAAAGAATAGACTTTATGGCCAGTGAGTGGCCTCATTTGGGCATCCCAGCGATCAAAGGTCAATCAAAGCACACCCAATAATATTTTTGAACAAATATTAAAGGATTTTTTGAACGGGTTAAACTTATTAAATCATGAGTACTAACATTTGAGCCTTGTTAATAAAGTTTATCAAAGCTTATACTACCTTAGGATAAGGGATACATTTGGAACTGGTCTACTTATTTCTAAAAAAAATGTTTAAATGTATTTAGTATCTCATTAGTCTCAAGGAATATCCCTATAAAATATACTTGCCTCTATAAATTATTCTTAGGGTCCTATTTATCACAAGGAAGATCCCTACAGAATATATTTACCTCCTAAATATGTATAAATTCTACTAGTTACCCATTAGTCACAGGGAAGATCCCTAAAAAATAATACGAATAGCTTAATCGCAAAAAATCCCATTCATTCAACCGAAATACCCCAATTATCTACGGCTCTTAACTTGGCCAGAGTCAGATGATAAAATTATATGGACTTTAGAGTAATAAAAAAACCACTTGACCCATATGTATATGTATGTATGAATTTTGTAAGCTAGAAACATTTATATTTCATATGAGAAGAAGCTTAATTTCAATGTACTTTTTACGGAAATATTCACCTTGTTTAAATTGGTAGGTAACCAATTTTTAACACAACAAAACCTACCAGAACACCGAACTTATTGAATCGGAATAGCTATAATTTTAAGTCTTAAGATAAGCCTATTACTATGAGTCTAGGATATCCGTTGTGCTATCTTTTAAGGAAGACAGATTAATTGACTTAAAGCCAGACATCTTTCTTCTTTTTAAACTATGGAGACCTTTGTCAGTATCTTTCAGATAAGACCTACTATATACACACTCATGTGTTACGCTAGTTAATCAGATTATATAGGTTTTCAACGTTTAATATACGTATTATATATAAATCTGTAATCCTACCACTAGAAATACCACCTGCCCCAACAACGACTTGAAGTATGAAAGGGCCCTTGGTACTAAAAATCGTATATGGAACACTAATGATGACTTGCCAAACTCATAAGTAATTAAAATGTTTGCAATGTTTCTTCTGCGAATTGAATAATAATGATGACTTTGCTCAAAGCGAAGAATAGCAGTCACCAAAAAAGATTTGTTTACTTTCGCGCCGTTCAAAGTTCAACCACGAAAAGTAGGTTGATCTTTTTTCTCACACCTTTGGGCCAAAACAAGTTTGAAGCCAACAAAATGAAGCAAAAATACATGGAAATTTGTGCACAATTTAGTCAAATATTTATTTGTGATTACTCAATGCCCCGGAGGGCACTCACTCTACCATAACGACATACAAACCTTTGATCATTTCGACCGCATCACATCACATTCGCTCTATCCTATCCTACATCCTACATTCTATCTAGGTAGCCTCCTACTTAAGTAGCTCACGGTTCCAGCAGGAACTGGTTGATATGCGGCGCCACTCGCTCCGGGGTCACCAGGTGCAGGTGATGGGTGCCAGGCACCTCCACGTACACCACTTGCGACGCGTGCTCCTTCAGCGTGGCAATCACGTCCGCATAGACCTGCGGCGTCTCGAACTTCATGCCGGGAGTGCCGCGAATGTTGAGCACCCGGCAGCGTATCTGACGGGCATAGGCCATGGTCTGCTCCGCCGTGAACATGCCCAGCAGGCTCACCTTCAGCCGCAGATCGCGGGCAAACAGGTAGCCATCCTGGCTGGGATTGTGCCGCATTCCGCGCTTCATCAGGACGCGGACGGAGGTCTCGTCCACAGAGCCATCGTAAGCGTCCAGCACCAGTTTGATCATCTCGTCGTACGAGTAGCACGGCTGCTTGCTCACCGGGAGCGTCTCGTAATCCAAGAACTTGTCCAGAGCCTTGCCAGTGCCCTCGGCCATGCGCTGGACTCCGCGCACCGTGGGTCCGGCGATATCGATGTTGATCAGCTTGGCCACCTCGTCCGGATAGCTCGCCGCGTACATGAAGGTCAGGGCTCCACCGAGCGAGTGGCCCAGCAACGTGACGTTCTTCCAGTTGTACTTGCGAACAATGCGTCGGATCAGGCAGATGCCGTCCCAGAAGATGAAGTACTGCATGCCCTGCGGATAGTGCGAGGACTTGCCATGGCCGGGCAGATCGATGGCCAGGACGGAGACACCGGCAGGCAGCAGCGGGCACAGACGGTCGAAGGTGCCGCAATTATCCTGCCAGCCATGCAGCGCTATAATGGGCTGCTGGTTCCGAGAACCCCACCACTTCCCTGAAGCGACGGAGAGATAGTAGATTAGTAGCTGCGTCACGTCAAAATCACGTCACATTGCACGGGAATGGGACGATGGTTGTGGCGATAAGGAGGACATGACTCACCATCCACTGTGCCCCAGGGCACCTCAATGGAGAACTCCTCCCAGCTGTTCTCGCCCAGCAGCGGCTGCTTCTGCTCCTCCACATCCACCTGGCCATCTGAAACGGGAAAGAGAGTGCACATCGTTAGCGACTGCAAGCAAGCGAGGTGTCGAAACCACAGCCAAAAGTGTCTGGTGAAATCGCAGCCAGAGACGAGACTTCGGACCCCGCCGAGGTGCAAATGAATGCGGCTTCAGGTGGTGGCCATGCCCTCTGTCTCCGCTACGCTCCTCTGCCGCCACTCCTCCTTCTGCACTCCTGCACTCCAGCACTCACTTGTCTTCGGCGACGACATCGACGCGGATGATGATAGCGGCGTCGTTGTGTTGGCTACGCGTGTCTGGCCCATGTTACGGTTGCGGAAACGGGGTTTACGATCGAGGGGATACGGGTCGGAGCCAGCTGTGACTTTGGCGCACGAATCTCCGAGAGAGACTGGCGTAAAAACGCAAAAGTTTCGCCTAGGTTTGCCTTGTTAATCAATTGGCCCATCTGGCGGTGGCGGTGTGACGGGAAAAAAGCTAGATTAAGTAATAGCTAGAAAAAGAGATATATGTAATATTGTGTTTTGAGAATTTGATTGAACAAAAATCTACTATATGGGTGTAAAAGGGTTCAATTAAATATTATTTATTTGTTTAAGATATATTTACTGTAAATATATATATGTATATATATTGTGAAGTTATTAGTTTTTACAGTAACAAAATGTAGCTAGAAAATAGCTAACCCGTCACCGTTTTTGGGACTAGGTGGCAACACCATCAGACGTGTCTTGTTTTGATTTAGTTCTGGCTGCAAAAATTGTAAATAAATATTATTTTCCTCCATAAATAAACCAACCAACCATGTAAGTTCCTAAATATTATACCCTACCTTGAGCCCAACTAAATCCTATCCCTCTACCGCAGGACGGAATTCTGGAAATCAAACGGACGCAAGTTCTGCGACTTTTGCAAATGTTGGCTGAGCGACAACAAGGCGGTAAGGATACATTTTTAGCTTACTATCTTATCCCTATTAATGAGGACTTCCCCAGAGCATCGCCTTCCACGAGAGTGGCAAGCGGCACAAGCTGAGTGTGGCCAAGCGGATCACCGACATCAGCCGCAGCAGCGAGAAGTCGGAGCGCGAGCGCCAGAAGATGGATTCAGAGATCCGCAAAATGGAGGAGGCAGCCATGAAGTCATATGCCCAGGATGTTCATGCCCACGGCGACATGACTGCACGCTCCATTAACACGGTGATGAGAGCCTCAGCTGCCGCCACCTCCGCATCAGCCTCTGACAGGAGCGGCGTGGGCTCCCAGCGCCAGCGTCAGGTGGATCCCATGCGACTGGAAGGACTGTCGGACGAGGAAGAGGATAACCGGCGTGTGAACATAAGCAAGGTGGCGGAGACTGCCGCCGTGCCAGAGGCTTCGCTGTGGGTCGAGGGCAAGTCGGATGAGGGCCATACCTACTACTGGAACGTTAAGACCAACGAATCGGTGTGGAAAAAGCCCAAGGAGGGCTTCCTCTCCTACGAGGAGTACGAGCGCATTAATCAGCTGGCGGTGGACCAGCAGGAGTTGACGCAGGCGGAGGAATCGCGACGCTTCCGGGAGAACGCCGACGAGGAGGTGGCTCGTGTGAACCGGGAACGGATGAAGACCTACCGCAAACCGGAGAATCCCAAGGAGAAGAAGCAAAAGGAGGAGAAGCGCAACGCCTTTAAGACGGAGGAAGAGGCGGCCACCAAGGAGATTGGACAGTGGCAATCTGTGGTCGTAAAGTAGGGTGTCTCTTTTTTATGGGAATCTTTGATAGAAATGTGCAATTTATTGCGATCTTTCTTGCTTTTTAGGCCCCCCGAAGATCCTATCGACTGGCAGCTGCCCCAAACGGATTACTTCACTGCTGCTCCCGTGGTCTCTACCTCTTCTAGTGAGCCTGAACCTCCAGTCAAGCGCTTCAAGGAGAAGACAATAGGAGGTTTGGACGAGGAAACGGCTTCCAGTGCACCTGCCACGTTCAAAAGGAAGTTTATCAAGAAGGGAAATAGTCGGCAGCGAGTAGAGGATTAGATTTAGATGGATTTTTTAATTAATTAATTAAGAAAATAATAAGACAGATGGATGCAAACCTAGTATCAGCAAAATCGAATTCTTAAACCCAGGTTTGCGTCTCTGCTCGTTTGTGCTTACGTCATACGCTGTTACGTTTTTGTTCACTTACGTTGACTGAGAGAAGAGCGTATCTATGGCACAACTACTATAAGGTAGTCTCTCCCTTTTAAGGATTATATTTTCCTGTCCATGGCATATCTATATAGATATATACACATGTCAATCTGAACAGCCTTGTTAAGGACTCTAAGCTATTACAGAGACATACGCTAGAAAGAGATAGCCAGCGAACGACTGAACAAAGAAAATCATCAAAAGAGAGCAGCTCTCTCGATGAGACTACCTTATAGTAGTTCGGCCATGAACGTATCTGCCTCTCTCGGCTGTTGAGAGAGAGCCCATTCGGCAGCCCTCGGCTCAGTTCGGCTTCTCGAGAAACCTATAAATACAGGTGCAAGCGAGTATCTGGAAGATACAATTTTTTCAAAAACAACGTCGCGTACCGCTTCGCCGCCGGAAAACTGTGTTTGTTGTTGTTGCAAAGCGAGCGGCGTCGGAATTTTCAAAGAATTGCGCTATTTTCTCGCTCTGTTTTTCGTTCTTTCCTTTTGTTGCCCCTTCTCGTTTGTGTTGTGCCCAATAGTATCTGTGTATCAGTGTATCTGTGTATCTGTGTGTTAATAACAAACAAAGCAAGAGGAAGCAGCAGCAGCAGCAGAAGTGGCGAGAGTCTGTGAATGTGAATCCGAATCCAAAATCGAAACCGAATCCCCCGAGTTAGTGTGGCAACTGCAGCAGAAACTGCGGTTCAGAAGTGTAAATAAATTGAATTAAATGCAACAATCGCAACCGAAAAAAAGAGCAAAGTAAACAATAACAGAAGCCAGCGAGAGAAATAGTTTTGTTCAATTATTATTACCTCGCTTGTGAGTGTGTGTGTGTGCTAGCGAGGCAAGGAGAGGAAAGGTCAAGCCGTGGAAAGTTGCGTAAAGAGCAGGAGACGAAGAGACAGAAGACGGTTGGTTACGTCAGGCACACGGCATTATCCGTTATCCGAATCCGAATCTCGATCGTGCGTTGCCATAAAAATCAGGCAAAATTCAGTTCGTTTACGTTTACAACAGCTCCGCGCCCCACGCCGCCTCCTCCTACCGCACCGCCGTCGCTCCCTTTGCGCCCTACGCGGCGGAGCGTCATTCCACCAGCCACCAGCGTCCCCAGGATCCCCAGGAGCAGCTGCCCTCGGACACTGAGCAGCTAGCCGGCGGCGCAACCGAAGAAGAGGAGGAGGGTGAGGACACGGAGGAGGAGCGAGCGGGTCCACTGATCGCAGTAGCAGCAACAACAGCAGCAGCAGCAACAACTGCACCGGAAGCGGTCAAGGAGGGCGCAAGCGGAGGAAAGGAGAATCCGAAGCAGAAGCAGAAACAGCAGACAGACACGGAGACAGAGATGGCTGTGATGCGCAAGAAGCAGGACGACAAGTACCTGCTGGCCCTGCGGGAACTGGTGGCCAGCGGTACGGGCGGCAACCGTCAGTGCTTCGACTGCGGCCAAAAGGGACCGACCTACGTGAACATGACCATCGGCTCCTTTGTCTGCACCCGCTGTTCGGGCGTTCTGTAAGTACATACATGTATCTCATTGAGTCCTTAGACCCTAGACCCAGATTCGGCGAATTGTGAATTTTCCGTCTTAGCTGGCTCGGTGGGGTGGTCTGACAACCTTATAGAACCTTTCTCAATGGGAGTTGCTGTGTTACCTTAATTCCCTGAACTTATCATTACAAAAATGGAATAATGGATTAGGTTCTTTGATTCTTTTGGGAGTATGATGTATGATCCTAAGGTAACATATCTTTGCGGAACTCCATATATAACAAATTTAAACTTGGGATTACCTTTAAGGATTTAAACTTTATAGCTTCGTAAATTTTTAGGCAACAAGTCCTTTAAGATCTTTGGTATGATTATCTTTTTTTGTAATATAAACTGGATGTCAGTCAGATAAGGTCTTGCCAATCAATTCCAAAGAGTATACATAACATAGGTTTAATATTGAAGGCTCAGAAAATCTCTTCCAAATAAATTAAAACTTCAAAACTAAGCGGTGTAGTAATTATCATTATATTATTTAAATTTTTTTAGGAAGTTCTTTGAATATTTATACTTGAATTACTTTCCAAAGTACTGCACTTTACTGTAGGATTCAGTGTTTGAACCCATATATACATATAGGATTGAGATCTTAAATTGTTTTTGCTATTGCATTCCTCTGCATTACTGCCCCATTGTTGAGCGAACTTTGATTGAATTTCGCATTCCAGCAACTCGGGAAGCCATATTTATACCACTTTTAACAATGAATAATAATAGTGTTTGATTATATTAAGATTTGTTATGGGAACATAGAAAGGACCATAATTTACAACTGTACTATTTTATAATAGTATTCGATAGGGTATGGAGAAATACTTAATGAACAATTTCCCCTAATAAAACTATAACCTCGTAAAAAGCTTTCCCTACTTTTGGGTGTACTTTTCCCTTGCAGTTTCCAGTCACGTTTCGTAAGCTCCTATACTCTCTCAAGCACACATGTGATCAACATCAAAGCGATTCTACACAAATCTAAATGATTTCCCTTATTAGTCATTCTCGGCCATTAGTGGCAATAATAAAAAAAACTACTGATAAACTTATCAAAAATGCGTGGCTTCCTGATTCAACGTCTGCCACCGGATGGCGAATTTCAGTTTATGTTTGAAGTTTTCTAATCATTCACCAGCGAGCATTGCCCCGAACCATTTGGGTTTAAAAATAGACTTGGAAAATGTAAAAATATCAGAAACAGTCACCTCGATCGCATCGAATATCAATCCGCGAGCCATGGACCTTTCGCGTGGTGCGCCGCCCCTTATCTTCAGTTGAACCTCGACGCAATTTGAACTCGCTTGACGTCCAATTTTCGATCAGTCGCCGGCGAGAGTGGAGTGGATTGACCGATAATTTCCGCTCGATGCAACGTCCGATCCCTGGCTCCGGCTACCCATTATTATTTTGTGTGAAAGCGAAAGCAATTTCGAACAATTTCCAACAATTTCGCACAATTTGGTTTGGGGTTTCCTTTCCTTTTCGAAAAATGCAAATCGAAGACAAAACTTTCAATTGCGCGACATCGTGGCTGCCCCATTTGGGGCCAAGCGAACGAAATTGTTTTGTCTTTTCGCCCGGCGACGCTTTCTATTCGTGGTTCGGCCCGCTCTGAAGAGCCACCCACTCGTACAAGCGCCCACCTGGCGCGGCATGAGTTGTGGGTGTCCTTGGCTCCTCTGTCAGCGTCGTCCGCCGCCCCCCCTGAAGTAATTTGCCAAATTGGCTTTGATTTGCGCGCATTATATCTCCCGAATTGGGGTCATAACTCCTCCTCCGCTGCTACTGCGTTTTGATTTGATTTACGCATTTCCGGATCAAGTCACACACACATTACACTTGATTGCTCTTAAACTTCCGCCTGGCTCAGGTCCAAAAACCCATTCTCCCACGACCAGTGAGTGCCCCAGATTGTGATTGGATTGGACTCTCAATTGGACAGCATGCGGGCTCCTCCGAGTTGAGTTATAATCGTATCTACGTATCTATCGTCAGACCAGGTTGCATTCTCTCCCTCCTGCATTGTGTGCTGTGTGCTCCCCAACTCTTCTCCTACGGATGACTCATTGCCCAGTCCACACCAGGCTTCGGTCTTGGGTCTTGGGTCTTCGGTCCTCCATCCTCAAGCCTCGTTGCCAACTGCCAAGGGAAACAAATGTTGGCATGTAAATGAAAAGCCGCATAAATGCCGGGGACACAAAACGGGTGCACAGGGAGAAATAAATCAAGAGGCTTGGACTATAAACGTGACACTGGCTTTGGAGCACTTAAAATATAAGTTTTATGTTTCGGGAGGACGCTTAACGATCCTTCATTAGTATATGTAGCTGATGGACTTTAATATTCAACGAGGTTTCTGTTACTAGAGTTATTTAGTCTTGGTTTTCAAAAAACTAACTTCATCAGCTGGCTCCAACTAATCACTTGGGAATTCTAGCGTCCAAGCTACATTCATCATGGTTACTAGGCCACTCATGAGGCCCCTTAAACTTGGTTTCCAACCAACCACAACCATAAATTTCTACCTGTGTAGCCAAAAGGGGTGTGCTAAGGTACTGCAGCATAAGGGGACACGGTCGGAGGGCAGGGCAGGGGAGACAGCAGCGGCAGCAGGCGACAACGAACTTCCTGGCTGAAATGCGACTGAAACTGCGACTTGTGACTGCGACAAGGGAGCGAGTGCAGGGAATACCAATGAAACCCAGTCCAAGACGAAATTGCTGTGCATGTTCCAGGCCCTCCTCCTTCGGCTCTCCTCTCCTGTCTGCCCCTCTGGTATGGAATGGATATGGAATCCGCTGCAGACCGGCCGGCCACTTGGATATTGCTTAATGGAGGAAGCGGCTCAGGAGGAGCGGGAGAGCGGGGGGCAGCGTAGTATGCCATGCCACGATGAGAATGGGAATGGTAATGGGAGTGGGGATCAGAATGGTAACCGGGAACTGGGAACCAGCGAAGAGAGCGGAAAGAAAGAAAACCTGTCCAACGGCTTTTGCCAGGCATACTTGAATTTATTTTTGGGTTTGCGGCCGCCGTGGCCTCCGTCTGCCGCAGTGCCTCCCAATTGCAGACAAATTGTTGCACCTCAATCAAGCAGCAGTTGCCGCCATCTGCTCTCTTTCGTCGTTTTTAGCCGTTTTTGGGGCTGTGTCTGTGGCTCCGACTCTCGGGCAAAGAGTTCAAAGCTTGCTGGCTCATAAAAGTCAAAGAAACTTGTTGATTAGATAAGGCGAAAGCAGCCAGCGAGCATGAGCACTCGCAGTCGCACCAGTTGCCCATTTGGGAGCAGCAGAGCGATGGCTTTGTGAGCTTTGTGAGCCACTTTCTCAGGCGGCGGGGCCATGGCTTCGTCATCGTTCCCACTGCGCCGTGCTCTCGGAGCACACACACACACAGCAGTGGTCACTCGGATATGGAGCAATGGGAGGAGGTTACGAAGCTAATGCACTTTTTTCCATTATTATTGAATAACATAACCGTGTAAATGAGCGCAGGCGGGAAATTGAAAAAATTCCAAGGGACCCCCATTAGCCCTGAGCAGATGTAACGAACCTAATGGTCCAAGGTTATTAGCTGCCAGTGTGCCATAGCCTTTGAATAGTGATTGGATTTGATGGTTACTTACCCTTAACTTGGATTGGTTTGCCATTTTTAGTTAGGCTTTACCTCACTTCTTTATAATATAGTTATTTATCTATAAGTTTGCGCAGTTCTCATTAAACTTTTGTTTACTTCCTTTGGGTTTATACTTTTCCCTCCCTAGACTTCCTTATCACACATTTGTTGAGCTCTTGTAAACATTTTTATTACTTCCTTTGAACTCGACATTTTATGATGTGTGATTTCGTGGATATATATTTGAAAATATTCGTCGATTCACTGTTTAAATGTTTAGCAAAAAATAAAGATATAATAATACTTCTTTTGCAATCGTCGGAACCTGAACTCATCCGCATGGTGAGCGTAGGAATGGACTTCTTAATTAATATATGAACCTAATGCCTTTATTATTTAATTATTTAATTATTTAAATATTAGTTTTTGTGGCACATTTTACGCACATTCGAGCTATTTCCCTGCCCCTGTCTGTATGTTTGCTGGCTTCTATCTATCGGGAGAGTCAGCAGGCTATAGTCATAGCTACTCGGACTCGTATAGATGCGTCAGCGGCCAAGTGAACTGTGGACCGACTGCTCCCAACCGCTCCTCCCCTCTACCCCCTGATCTTCCCTGGGCATTGCAGTTAGTTGCAGCGCCAAACTGGGCCAACTTGGTCGTTGTGGAGCTCGAACAGCTCACAAAACCGTCGAGCACGTCCCGAACTTCGGTGGCGGCGGCTCATATGTAAATTTTCGATTATGAAACAACATAAACATGTCTGCGTTTGACAGCAGAGGGGGCAGAGAGGCAGAGGGCAAGGGGAACACACACTTTCACCAGGCGGTGTCAGCTGTGGCCCCTTGGCTCTACCTCCCTCCCTTTCCGCCGAAAATAAGGCGAAACAACAAACGAACAAACTAAATAAAAAAGCTAAAAGAAAAGCAGCCAAAAGGCAAAACGTAAGAGCAATTAAATATAAATAACAGAGGGCACACACAATCGTACATATACTCGTACATATACATATGTATTTAAGTGTACGAGAGTGTGTAGAGCACTCCCCGTTTATGTATTTTTCGTCTTTTGTTGTTAAATATTCAAAATGCAAAATGTCTTTCACACAGCAAACAAATTTTGGTAAGCAGAGTTAGTGTTTTATTTAAAAACATTAATTTATTTCACTTTGGAGTGATTTTTAAGGATTATAAAGAAAAACATTTGTTAAATATATGATTAAGTGATGTATATTTATTTAGAAATATCTTAATTAATGTTTATACATACTTACATAAATTATTAAGGTTTAAACTGATAATTTTGGGCATACCATTCCTTAAAAAAATTGTAAAGCATTTTCTCAAAATCATTCCAAAAACAAGTAAGAAAAGCTAACTTCGGGCGGAACCGAAGTTTATATACCCCTGCAGGTAATTTGTTACTTATTATAACAAATTTTGATAAAACATAACATGTATAATGTAAAATGTATGCAAAATG
>JAEIIU010036720.1:0-14937 GCA_018874675.1 Drosophila baimaii
AGATGACTCCTTCAATGCGTTGCAAACATCATGGCAAATTTATAATACCCTCTGCAAGGGTATAAAAAGATAGCAAACATTATTTGTAATATAGCATAAAAAAATAGCTATGACTGGGAAAAAGTATTTTTAACTGAAAATGAGACTAGATTTGGTCATAAAATTACAACATGAGGTTTTTATATAGGTTCTTCTGTTCCCATCTATGCATACTGAGCTTGTGCAGGCAAAGAAATTCCCAGACTCGTGGAATAGGGCTCTAAGAACCACCGTCTTAAACCCACAAGCTCTGTAAAATATACCCTAAGATGAGGTGACCCATATATATTTTCCAATAAATTATGCACTTTATTAAATAATTTCAGCGGAAACTATGTTTGAATCAAGCCGCTTGGGGTTTTCTTGGATTTTTTAAAGCCAAATTTCTAGAAGAGACTGACTCACTTTTGCGAAAATCTTTGCCAAAAGTGGTAGCTCGTCAATGAAGAACCCAGAAGCAGCAGGTGATAGGCAGACGACAGCGACGTGGTTCACCTTGCTAGACGCTGGGGCAGTTCCCTGCCATTAGCCAGCGAGAAGTGTTACTTGGAATCTTATCAGCAGAGTCCGGGGCGAAAGCCATGTGGAAGTGGAGCTGCCTGAAGCCACTCGAAGGTATTGAAGATGGCACCAAATTAAAAAGCTGTAAAGACCGATAATGCCAGAAATATTTATGCATATTTTGGTAGGTTCGTCGCGGCCTTGAACTGATTAGGTATCCATGGACCAGCAGAGCAGCAGACGAGCAGCGGAGCCAGAGACGATGACGGCGGTTAATAGGTGACAACGCTTTTGGCTGCTAATTAATCTTCCACGCCCAGCTGCTAACGATCGCTTTGAACTCTTTGCCTCTCCGGCAGATGTTCTGCGCGTCGCCCAGGTGTGGCGGACAGATGGATGGATGGATGGATGGATGCCTGTTACTCTGTGGCTCTGTGGGTGTGTGCACTTGGCACTTGGCGGCGTCTGCTGGCCATGCTAATTAGCTTCGATGGACGGGGGCCAACTCACCTTGAACTACAAAGTGTCAGATAAAGTGCCAAAAAAAAAACACAGAAGAGAGACTCACTCCAAGACTCCGACCCAATGCTGCATGTGAAAGCGATAAACAAGAAACTTGTTAAATTATTAATAAAATATGCAGCCTCTGCCCATTCCATTTCCAACATTCAGTCCCCATTAAGCCATCGCCATCGCCATCGCTATCGCTGTAGCCATCCAATCCAAATGCAAATCGGGCGAGGTATTGGAAAATCTGCTTCGCTTTTGGGGGCCCCCAAAGTAGGACTGTAAACATTTCCATGCCCACCGCGTGTTTAGGGGCCAGATGAATGCCCCCAGATAAGGAGGCGACCGACGAAGAAATAAAAGCCAGTTTTGGTGCAAGTTTCACGGACCGATTCGGTTCTCATTTGATGTCAGCCTTAGTCTCTATATAGTTACAGATATATCAGATATATATAGTTTATATGTTCGCTGCTCCTGCTGCGCCTCGTTCTCCTTGGGACTCAGTCTGGTGTCGTAAATCATTTCGAATGGAAAACCAAAGAAAATAATAATAATAACAAAGGATAACAAAGGAAGGCTGGGATTTTATACACATTATTACTTTATTTTTCCTTAACGCTTGCAATTCCATTTGGATGCCAGTCGATAAGATTCGAGGACAAATGCAATTACAGACGTGGTTACACTAGAGAGTAATATTAAACATAAACGTAATACGAATGATCATCATAATTAAAAATAGTACAAATAAAATACAAATTTGTAAAAAGCCAAAAGCAGCGCGGTGCCGATGTCGTTGTCGTTTCCGTTTCCGTTTCAGTTTCAGTTTCGATTTCGGTTTCAACCGAGGATCAGAGTCAAAATCAAAGTCAGAACTTAACGATTGGCGATGGGACAAAAACGACAACGATAACCGATAGCCCAGATGGCAGCTGTTATCGTTGAATAGCTCTCAAAATGTTGTCTCTTTTTTTAAATGCAATTCGCTGGCGCCTCTCACTCTCACTCGTTACTCGTTACTCGTCCTTCGTCACTACTCGTTCTCGTTAAGGTTCTCTTTCTCAAAATTACAAAACTTTAAACACAGATTCTTGGACTACGAAATCATACAATTAGTTAAGGTAAAAAATCAACACAAATGGGAATACAAAATCATACAAAATTGGAGAGTGCCTCGCTGGTGTGCTGCTACTCCTGCTGCTGCCATTTGTTGTCTGCGCGCGCCATCGAACAAAACGATACAAATAAATAATTTGCTTAGCTTACAAACTAGAACATATTGGATATTTAATACTTAGACGTAGCCTTTTACACACACAACTCCTGTGTCCACATCGTATCTCTCTTTCCTTCGTTAAGTTTACGTTACTTTTAATTGTAATATTGTATTTTTAGTTTAGTTTACGTTTACGTTTACTCTTGTTTCGATTCATGTTTTGCTCTGTCCATGGCTAGGGACATCCTAATCCGTGTCCGTTCCCGTTTCCGTTTCCCTTTCCGCTTCCTTGGTCAGCATTTCACTTTGGAAAATTCGAATCAAAGTGGAAATAGCATCGCACTCGCTCAGAATCAACGAGTACTCGCTTCGTCTAGGGATTAGGTCTTGGAAACGGAGGTAGAAACCGGATCGGAGGACAGTGTATGCACCTGCTACCGCCTTTTTAAGTAACTGATTGATATTCTCGCCTCTCCTACCCGTCCGTCTTCTTCATCTTCCTCTACTACGTAATCCTAGGTTATTTATGTAAAAAAAAAGAGTAGAGTTATGTGTTTCATTAAATGGAATATACAAGTTAAAGCTTTGTAAAGTGGCTTTAACTTAGTGTTCTGCTTTGTCCGCTGACCGAGCGATGGCTCGACCGCTGATCGTGTGTGTGTGTGCTGTTAGCTGGCTTACAGGATATGCTCTCGAGGAAGTATACATGTACATATATGTCGCTCTATATCTCTACGAATATGTATATCTGTTCACATTTCTTTGTTTCGTTTTCGTTACTCTCTTCCTTCTTTACAAACTAAGAACAATGTTTGGCCAATCGGATTCGCTACACAACAACAACAAAGTACATATATAGATATATATAAATATATATATATGAATAAGTGTAAATGTATATCAAAAAGGGTTCTTACAAGGCATCAAGATGTGTGTGTGTGTGTTGGGGGGGAGGAGAGTCTCCGACTTGGATACACTTAACTAAGAGCAGCTCTCATCATCATCGTTGTTGTGCTGAGGAGCATGCATATTACAGAGAGAGATAGAGAAAGAGAGAGAGAGAGAGAGCGCCTTTGCCATGGAACATTATTATAATATAGTTATATATATAGAATATATATTGGTTTATCCTTGGCCACCTCTCCTTCCGCCTCTTTCCTGATCTCTCTCGTTGCTCTCTCTCATTACTCGTTACTCGTTACTTTCTCCACAGTTTTCTGTTGTTAGCTAAGCGTTAGACGACATTACATTGGCTTTACATGTACTTTTGCAGTTGGTAGTATTAGTTTTCCCTCCTTTAGACTTCTCTTCTTGCTTTCAGTTAGTTAGTTTTTAGTTCTTAGTTATCGTTAGTTGGGGGGGGGGCTTGTAAATTAATCAAAAAATAGTTTTAGATTACTTTTTAGCATGTTGTATATGTTTGTTTCCGTTTGTTGGCTTTCAGAGCGTTAATTTAGGACAGTAGTTGTGGCTGCTGCTCTCCCCTCGCTCTACATTCAGTGGTAGTATAATCAGTTTATCAGTTATCCGATCTGAGATCGGATGCAACAGGCGGGCGGCCTTCATTTCAGCGATGAGTTGGCCGGCAGCGTGGCGGAGCGTTGCACATTCACCGAGTACGGCTTGTAGGAGGAGCGTGTCGATTGGCTGCCACATACGGAGGAACGGGGATGTGGCGAGAGCGAGTGAGAGAGCGAGATTGGTGATCATGATGATGATGATATGATGATGATATTGATGGATTGGTTGATGGTGGTTAGCAGCGAGAGTTGGAGGAAGAGAGAGAAAGAGAAATACCAATCGAGATTAGAGACACACGCACAGAGACACACACAAAAGCCGGGAGAGGGGGGAGGGAGGTAGGGGGGTATACGATTCCACAACATAATTAGCTTAGCTCTCAGTTAGTAGCTGGAAGGTGGGTTCTTTTCTGTGGTTTTGTGTGTGGAAAACCCTGCTTTTGGACTCCTGGTGGCTGGTGGCTCCCCGGATTGGTCCTGCTTTACCTGGGCGATATCTTGCTGCCATCGGTGCTGTTGTTGTTGGACGAGTTGGCCTTGTATCCACTCTTTTGGATACGCTTCAGCAGCCGCGCCACCCACAGCGACTGCTCCTCGGGCGTAGCAGCCAGCAGCAGCATGTCCCGGGCGCTGCGGGGATCGTGGTTCAGCTTGCAGGGCGCCAGCGGGTCGTGTTTGTCCACATGCTCCTTGTGTATCTTGTTGCGGCATCTACAGAGAGAGAGAGAGCAATCATTGAACACGCATTTCTTGGGTTAATCGTGGGGCAAACCAGCTCACCTCTTGCATTCGTAAGCCGCCGGCGGCTTGAACATGTGCCACAACGGCTTCGGGCACACCTCACAGGCCGTGGGCATGTGGTAGGTAATGTGGACGAACTCGTGACCTGGGGGGAGAACCTTTCGTTAGATCCACTAGTCTGTGTGGCAGGTACCCTGCTCGCTCACCCTTGTGGACAATGGTGCCGGGGCGCTCCTCGTTGCTATTTCCATGCAGCACACTCACATCCAGCTGACTCTGCTCGTCGGGACGATGGGAGGCGCCCTCGCCGGCGTACAGCAGCTGGAAGATGCGCGGAATCTCTTTGGCATCGGCGCGTATGACATCGCCCTGGGTGACGCTGCGTACGTGGTACACTTTGCTAAAGGATTAGGAGAGGAGCATTAGCTATAGGTGGGGCTGTAGTCCAATCGAGATTATGTCGTTTTTTGCGGTTTTTTTTAAGTTTTAGAAAGCGAAACGTTATAAAATAACGCAAAATTACGTAATTTGCAAGCAACATAAGTTCACCGACGGCAAAATTATGTAAATTTTGAACGACATAAAGTCGCCATAAAAGAAAACACATAAACTCCGCGACGACAAACTTATTTCGCTTGCAACCAACAAATAGAAAGGCAAAATAGTGCGAATAATGTTCCTAAAAAGCAACATAACCTCGCCGACGGCTAGTTTATAAGGCTTTTATGCGGCGACTTTATGTCGTTTGCAAACTACATTATTCCGCGCGAACTTATGTCGTTTTTTTGCGGGCGAACTTAGGTTGTTTCGGTAAGCCACCAGAGTTTGCAAGCGTTTTAGGTGCATTTGATAAGTTCGCATACAAAAAAACGACATAAACTCGCCAGAAATTGTCATTTAAAAATTGGAAAGCTCATGTCAACGAAGCCAAGTCGTTACCCTGTAAGGGAGCTGGGGAAACACACGCACCTGAGGTCCAGGATGAGCACGGCATCCGTGGTGTTGTGCTTGTCAATGTCCGAGTTGTAGAATATGATCTTCCGCGAGGACACGATGACGTACTGCCGCTTCCAGCCGTGGCCCCGTCGCCGGTTCTGCTTGTTGGGCACACTTAGCCAGCCCTCGAAGACCGAGTCCTGGGTGAGGGAGAGCAGAGAGGAGTGCTAGAGACGCCCAGGCGAGGAGGAGCGGCGTGTGGTGTGTGGTGGTGGTTGGTGGGTTGGAGTTGGTATTGGGGTTGGGATTGGGTTGTGGGATTGTGTGAGTGTGAGTGTGAGTGTTCTGTGTGCTGGCACTGGCAATGCTCACCTGGCTATCCTCGGGATCGTTGTCCGCCGAGGAGAGGGACGCCGTCTCGTTGAGCTTGCTCTGGAGGTGCTCGATCTCGGTGGCCTTGCAGTCGATCTCCATGACCATCTTCTGCTTGAGTTGCTGCTCCTCGGCGCACTGCTGCTGCAGGTCCTGGTGCTTGACCAGCAGCTGGTTGAACTTCTCGCGCTCCTGCGACAGCTCCAGCTGCAGTCGCCGCATCTCCTTCTCCTTCTTGCGCAGCTCGGCGGTGGAACGGGCCTTGTTCTTTTGCTCTGTAAGGAAGAGAGTGGGATTAGGATCTAGAAGGGGGACACAACCAAGCGATGAGAGAGAGAGACAACTTACTGGGCAGGTCGGAGTCGCGGCGGTTCATCACCTCGGCCAGCTTGTTGACCGCCACCTGCTTGAGCAGCACCTCGTTCTTGCACTTCTCCAGCAGCTTGGCAATCTCCTCGTCCTTGCTGCACCTCAGCTGGGCGAGGTCCTCCTGCTGCTTCTTGTGCTGCTGGACGAGATCCTCGCACTCGATGGCCTTCTGGCCGAGCTTCTTGTGCAGCTCGGCCTCCGCCTCCTTGAGCGTGGCCAGGCTGGCCTCCTTGACGTTGATCTCGTTGCGGTGCTTCATCACAAAGTCCTTCAGCTCCAGCTCCTTGATCGTCTTCTCCTTCTCGAGGTCGGCCACCGTCTCCTCGGCTATGGAGCGGGCCAGCGCCTCGGAGTCGGCGCGCGCCACCGCCACCTGGACCTGGTGCTTGAGCGAGACGCGCTCCTCCTCGAGATCCTCGATCTTGGCCAGACGCTCGCCGCTCTCCTCGCGGTTCTCGTTCGCCTGCGTCTTGTACAGCCGCGAGAAGCACTGCTCCGCCTCGAGCTGCGCCTGCAGCTCCCGGTTGTTGGCCAGCGCCTCGTGGTGGGTGCTCTTCAGCTGGGTGAGGTCGTCCTCGAAGCGGCGCTTCGCCTCGCGCTGGGCGGCCAGCTCCTTCTGCAGCTGGTTCTCGCGGGAGCGGATGTGGGCCACCTCCGAGCTGTGCAGGCTGAGCTCCGAGAGCAGGGCGTTGCGCTTGCTGTGCTCCTGGTCGAGCTGCGACTGCAGGGCGGCCACCTTCTCGGACTCCTGGCGGCACTCGCCCTCGAGCTTCTGCAGGCGCAGCTGGATCTGGCGGTAGTCCACCGAGAGCATGCTCAGCTGGCGCTCCTTCTCCTGCGAGTGCTGGTCGGCCTTGATGCGGGCGGACTTCTCCTCGTTGAGCTTCGACTGCAGCGCCTTCACCTCCTGCAGGTTGGCCTCCTCGCGCGACACGAGCCGTGACTTCTCCGTCTCCTGGTGGGCCTTGACCTCCTGCTGGTAGCGGCCCTGGGCCGCCTTCAGCTCAAAGTCCAGGCTGGCGTGGGCCTTCTCCAGGTCGCTGATCTTCTCGAGCAGCGCCCGGTTGTCCTCCTGGGCCTTCTGCTCGCGCCCGAGCGTCCGCTCGATGTCGTTGGCCAGCGTCTGCATCTTGTTCTCGGCCTCCTTCTGCAGCTCCTTGAGCTGCGAGCGCAGATTCTTCTCCTGCACCACCTGGGCCTGCAGCTCGGCGTTCTCCTGGCCCAGCTCCTCCTTGTGCTTCTGCAGCGTGTCCATTATCTCGCCCATGTCGCGCACCTTCTCCTCCTGCGACTTGAGCGTGAAGCCCAGCTCGGCGTTCTGCTTCTTCAGCTTCTGCGTGTGCTCCGTCTCGGCCTTGTAGCCGAGCTCCATCTCGAGCAGCTGCTTCTCCAGCGAGACCACCTTCTCGTTGATGTTGAGGTCGCGCGCCCGCGTCTTCTGCTCGTTCTCCAGGTTGCGCTGCGTCTCCACCAGCAGCGCCTCGGTCTTCTTGCGCAGCTCGATCTCCTGCTCCACCTTCTGCATGGCCACCTTGTAGTTGTGCTGGCGCAGCGCCAGGTCCTTCTCGTACTCCGAGGCGATCCGCTGCAGCTCCGCCTCCCGCTTGGTGCTCAGCTCGATCTGCTGCCGCAGGCCCGCGTCCTGCTGCTCCAGCGCCTCCGACCTGCCGCGCTCCCGCTCCAGCAGCGCCTCCAGCCGCTTCAGCTCGTTGGAGTTCGACGGCCGGTGGCGGTGGTTGTGCCCCTGCCCCTGCCCCGGCCCGTGGCCGTGGGCGTGGTTGTTGCTCGCCGTCCCGCTGCCGCTGTTCACCGCGGCCACCGCCTCCTTGGACTCGGCGTCCACGGTGTCGCTGGACAGCAGCTGGTAGTCGCCCGTGTAGGTGAAGCCGATGAAGGGCAGGTGGTTGCCATCGAAGCCCTTGGGCACGGGGAACACCTCCTCCGTCTTTTCGTCGCGCTCGATGTCCTCGAAGTTGCGCGTGTCGTCGTCGGAGGAGAGCTCCGGCACCACCGGCGGCACGCTCTCGCGGATGTTGTCGAACGACCAGGTGTCGTTGCGGAAGAACGGATGCGCCTTGATGTCATCGATGCCATAGCGGCCCAAGCGCTGCGTCCTGTCCGTGAGGAAGGCCCGGATGAGGGCCTTGGCCTGCTCGCTGATCTCCACCTCGGGCGGGAAGCTGAGCGAGTTCTTGTGGTCCATGATCTTGCCGTAGGTGCCCACCAGCGAGTCCGCGTAGAAGGGCGTCTCGCCGAAGAGCATCTCGTAGAGGAAGATGCCCACCGACCACCAGTCGCACTCCCGCCCGTACTCGTTGTCCACGCCCTGCGACTGCAGCACCTCCGGACTGATGTAGTCCGGCGTGCCCACCGCATTGCTGGACACCACCTGGCCGTTGGCGCCCATGCGCATGCACGTCCCGAAGTCGGCCAGCTTCAGGTGCCCGTAGCTGTCCAACAGCATGTTGTCCGGCTTCACGTCGCGGTGCACGAAGCCCATGTTGTGGATGGTGTCCAGGGCCAGCACCACCTCCATTGTGTAGAAGATGGCCCACTTCTCGGGTATCTCGTAGTCGCCCATCAGCGACACGATGTCGCCGCCGGGCATGAAGTCCATCACCATGTACAGGTACTTGGCATCCTGCAGGACGGAGAGGGAAAGGGAGAGGGTCAGCCTCAGGGGCACTCCCTACAAGAGTTAACGAGCTCACCTGGAAGGCAAAGTGCAGCTGCACAATCCACTCGGAGTTGGCGTGCGCCATGATGTGACGCTCCTCCCAGAAGAAGGCCGAGTCCGGGCGCTTCATCATTTCGAACTTGGACAGCCGCTTCATGGCGTACACCTGGCTGGAGGACTTGTGCCGCACCAGTTGCACCTCACCGAAGGCGCCGGCGCCGATCAGCTTGATGAAGTCAAAGTCCTCCACGTTCATGCGCAGCTGGTTGATGCGCAGCGCCAGGGGTTTGTCTGTAGGGGAGGATAGAGGATATCCGCAGGATAAACTATGGTTATTCGGCTTTCCAGGATAAATACTCACATTTCGTGGCATACTGCTCGATATTCTTGAGCCGACGGAGCGAGTCATGGTCGCAGTCGCTGACCAGGGCCGACACCGTGTCCAGCAGGCAGTCCACATTGCAGATGCTGGTCGGATCGCGCATCTCGCGCTCGAGCGTGTTCGCCCTGTTCGGGGAGAGAGGGGGTGAAGGGAAATGGGAAATAGGAAATTAGCTAGGTCTGCCTCCTGACCGAAGGAATTAATCATCTGCCGCGGCGATTCATGGCCTTCGTTGTTTACTTTCGATGAGTGTTTTGATTGTTTTGATTGTTTAGTTGTTCTTCCGCCGGTCGCCATGCAAATCGCTTGCGAAAACAAACACACAACTATGGAGGAAAGTGCGCGGATTACTCACCGCCTAGGCAAGCACCTCTGACTACCTCTAGCTCGCTGTACCTTCCTCTACCTCCCTTCTGCCTTGCATCCTACTCCTCCTCTTAGCTCTGGAACGCATACAAGCAGCGCTCTATTTGTTATTATTTCAGCTTTGCCCAATTTAATTGGCCATGTCGGCGCTCTGGCTGCTAAGCATGCTCTGCCTTGCCTGCTTTCTCACGGTATTAAGGAGTCGAAGAATTTATGATCCAAAGCAGCCTGGGTGCTTTCCTTCCTAAGATGGATATGAATATCTTGGGGTTTCCCTTAAGGTTTCTAGGGTTTAAAGACTCAATAAAAGGGGCTTCCCTTGGCCTCTGCTCTGTGTAGTAATATTAACCAAGTATTAATCTTTTTTTAACCTTAAATGCTCCTTTTTATACCCTTGCAGAGGGTATTATAGTTGATCAGCATCACCAGCCGAGTCGATCTAGCCATGTCCTTTTGTCCGTCTGTCCGTCTATCGGTTTATATGCAAACTAGTCTCTGAGTTTTTGAGCTTTCTGGCTGAAAATCTCCAGGATAGTCCTATATCTTTTGATAGGAGTATATATGACGGAAAGGGCGGAATCGGACTACTATATCCTATAGCTGCCAAAGAAATGATCGGGGAAAATTGGCAAATTGTTGCTATTTTTCAAGATATTCAAATGAAACTTCAACTGTGCCCCTTTAATATGATTATAGACACACTCTAAAAATTGGATTGAAATCAGACTAATATATTATATAGCTACCATAGGAAAGATCGGTCTAAATACATATTTTAAATATGAATTTTATATCTTACACACTTTTTACATTATACATGCTCTTTTTAAACAATAAGAGCACTTTGTAAAAATGTTCATTAAAATCGGTGAACTATATCTGATAGCTACCATATAAACATATATGCGTAACAGGGTGTTTCGTGTAATTTACGCTCTTAGTATCTTGTTTAATAAGTTATACATTATCTGCAAGGGTAAATCAACTTCGACTCCGCCCGAATACCTAAAGCAACTCTTAAAGAATCAATAAAAGAGGCTTTTCCTGGTTAATAATAATTCCTTAGTATTACTCTTTGTTTAACCTTAAATACCTTCCTTTCTACATATATTTCCCCAACATTTTAATCCTCAATCCGCATAGTTTAATAAGTATTTCATTAAATAAATACACACAGCTAAAGCCAGAGCTACAGCTACAGTTATTGGATCCCAAAGTGCGCTATCAAATTAACCGACACTGTGTCGGCTGTACATCGGGAATGTAAACAAACAAAAAGCAGTGAATGGTCGAACTTTCATTGAGCGTCACCAAGTGGCAGGCAGTGACTCAGAGGAGTGGAGGAATCCGCTGGAGAACGCGCAGAGCTACGGCAGACAAATGGGAAGCAGCAGCAAACGGCAGCGTTATCGCAATTAGAACACTGAGCTCCCATTCAGAACCTGGCCTTCCGGGTGGAGTAGCTGAGAGCAGCGGAGAACGCCATGGAAGCCTTGACTTTATCTGCGGCTCTGGCTGTGTGTGGACTTTGATAAATCCGCGGAAGAGGAATGCAACAACGCAGATGAGCCGCTTTGTGTGATGTCTGGAATGGCAACATCTTGGCCACCTTGGGGACCCGAGAGCGGAGAGCGACATTCAACACTAGATATATAGACATACAGCCACGGAGCCAAGGTGAAATCAAGACAAGATAAAGTGCAAAAGTGATATTAAGCAAAAAATATACAGAAAACAAAGTGGCTGACGGAGTTTCCTAGAATTTGCAAGTAGATCACATTAAATAATGTATAAAAAAAAGGAAAGGAATGGTTAGTATATACACAAAATTAACCTCTTAATAAAGATACTCTCTTAAGAAGCACAAATCTGCGTCAGGAAATTCACATCAAAATGCCATGGTACATTTCGTGCATTAATTATGCCAAAAACAAACACAAAATTAAATTAAAAGCTCAGCAGACCATAAAGAAATAAAGATCAATGGGAAGAATTCCTATAAGCATAGCAATTATTATTCCGAGAGAGAGAGAGAAGGGGAATAGCTCGGCACTAAAGGTAAGAGCTGGCCGGGACTCTGGCCAAGACTTTTTTTTATGCAATTAGCTGGCAGAGAGCTGGCAAATATTTGCACAAAACAATACAAAGCTGGGACCGCCGTGGAGGAGGAGCAGCAGATATCCATCCCAGGCATCCATCCCAAGCGAACTGAGAGCTGTCGGCGCTACAAAATTGATACTAAAAGGTGTTTGAATTGTTGTGATTTCATCATCGCCACTTACGGCTTGACAGAAAAGCCAAAAACAATAACAGCGGGGTAATGCCAGTCGAGCCGAGTCGGAGTGGAGTCGAGCGGCGGCGGCGGCAAGCAACTTGGGAAAGTGGAATTTTCAAAAAATAGCTACGATAAATTTTCGTAAGCTATTTGCTGTTGATTTTTGTCGGTTTTGGTTTTGATTTTGATTTGGCCAAAGCGGCAAAAGTGGCAACAACAACATAATTATGAACAGCAACAAATAATAATACATAATAACAGGCAGCCACAGCAGCAGCAGCCGGAGCAGCAACTACGACAACATTATCGTCACCTATAGACAATATAATTTTCAATTTAATTTATACAACGTCGCCAAATTTGTGGCTGGAAAAGCAAAGCAGTTTTTCGTCAAGTTAACAAATTGGCAAAGCTTCCCAAAAAGAAAACCCAGAGGAGGGTGGAGGCACAGCCACAGGCAGAGGCACATTCTGCGTTGCAGAATCTCTCTTCACACCTTATTAATTCAAATGAATTTCGGAGGAAAGGCCAGCAGCACAAAGGAGCCTAGGCTTTTATGGTCATAAATGCGCCGCAAGATCAGGAGGGGCGGGTAGGGAGCGGAGGGGATGCCTTTGTTAGAGAACTGACGCTGGCGCTGGGTACTCGGTTAAATGGGTAATAAAACTTATGCATTTATACGGATGCGAATGCCGAAATGGCGGAGGATTCAGAGGGAGGAGGAGCAGCAGCAGCTACCACATACCGTTCCGGCTCGCTCGCAGGCAGGGCGGCGGGCATTAGCCATGGCCACATGCCCTATTTAACATATGTATATACTCCTCCACTGGGGTTACCCCTGGGCGCCTCCTCGGATGGCAGCTTCTCCCCCAAAAACCGAAAAAACCGAAATCCAAACCGATGCAGCCGATGCAACGCGACGCCTGCAACTGACGACGGCCTGCAGTGGCAGTGGCAGCCGCTCCGGCCTAAGCCCGTTTGGGTCCGCTTTGTGCGCTTACAAATTTTAATGCGAAAATGGCAAATTTATTATAAAAGTCGCCCCCCGTTTTGTTCACTCGCTTGTCAATTTGATTGCCGCCGCGCTGTCGCTTTGAACATGAGATATGGAAGGTGTTTGCCAGGCGGTGTAATACTTTTTCATCTGTTTTTTTCCCTCTTTTTTTTGTTTTTTGGTTTTTTTGGCTTGTGCGAGTCCAAGTCGGGGCTTTGAATCCGAGTCCGAGTCGCACGTATCTGTGCTGCGGCTGCGGCTGCCACCGAAGCTGACAATTAATTGAGTGGAGCAAGAGCAGCAGCACACAGTCGCTTTTGGGCCGCCACCTCGAGCAGGAGGAGGCGCGCACACACACACACACAGACACACACTCACCGTCTCCGTCGTTCCACATCCATGGCAGGGTTAGCCGGCTGGCTGGCTGCGTTCCTCAGTGGATGATCCTGGAACAGCCAGAGGAAAAGTGTCAGAATATATGGAAATCAAGGAAAGGAGCCACAGGTTGTTTACCTACCTACCTACCTACCCTGCCGCCTGCAGGAACTGGAATGGGAATTAGCAAAGTGTTGCGGTGAGAGAGGGATCACGAATGGTGATGATGATGATGAGGTCACTTCGGGACGCGGTTCTAGCGCTTCTATCGGAGTGCCGCCAACGCCACCACATGCGGACGCACCCCGAGCACACCCGGGCCTTCCCAGGTGCGCGTATGTTGGTGCGTATGTTTTGCTTGTTCCGGGCCCGGGCTGTTTACTTGTTGCTTCTAGTGCGCGCGGCGTTCTTCCAGTCCAGTCTTCCGTCTTCCAAATGTTCCAGCTGAAAGAGAGATGGGCGCCGAGAGATGATGTTGATGTTGCTGATGGGATGATGATGATGATGATGATGATGATGATGATGTGTGTTTGTAAACAGAAGATCACTGGACTGGTGCCAGGATCCTGCAACGACTTGCTCCGCTCGCACACACACACACACACACACACCTCAGCAGTCACTTGAGTTATTTAACTGTAAGCTTCTCATTTCTTGAGTTTTTCCGTTCTTCGCTTGTTCTTTTTTTTTGTAAATTTTGACAATACTGCTTTGCACACACACACACACACACACACACTTGCTGTTGCGCACACACACACTCGCACAGCTAGCTCTCGCACACCAGCGCCGAACGGCGAACGTAGCAAGCGCCTACAACAACAACAATAACAAGGCACACACACCGACGTGCGTCACTAGCTCGGCGACGGCAGCGGCGTCTAATGGCGGTCAGGAGGGGGCGAGGGCGGCTGGCCGCCCAATTGCGAATGTCCAGTTTCGGCCGCGGCCAAATCGATCAAAGTGATCAAAAATTAATTAGACGCAGCGCGTTGCACTTCTTTTTCGGTTCGGTAGCAGTGTGGCCGGCGTCTTGTCGGTTGAGAAAACACCACCGCGGACCGAAAATACTACGTGATCGGCTATTTGATCAAGCTGGGCACTCTCGAGACTTTAGCGTTGCCAGACCTCTTGGTCTTGACAGCCTTGCCGTGGAGTCTAATTGGAAAACCTTACTGGAAACACCTGTTAAGAGGAATTACCTTAAAAGTTCTCATATCGGAAGCTAATTTTTTTTTTATTGATTTTGGCAGAGATTGGCATTAATTTTATACTTTTAATTAATAAATCAAGTATTCGGAAAATAATATCGGTGTATCGATATTTGTACATTGTAAAAATATAAATAATCCCCGACGAGAAGTAGGCTCTAGAAGCTAAAGCTCTTAATCTTAAATTAGTTAGTTAAATAAAATATTTAGTTTTATAACAATAACTGTGTACATAATTAGTTTGATTTAATATTGAAATAAATAAACACCGATATATAGCCTTTAAAAAAGAAAACGTATCGATAGCGACATCGATGTTTTAAAAATCAACAACGATGAATCATCGATGTTTTAAAATGAATAAAAAGTATTATTTTCGTTGTAAAATATACTGTGTTTACATTGGGGGCGCAACAGCTTAAGCGGCCAAAAGTCGCTTAAGCGACTTTTTTCCCC